>OZ005697.1:5988918-6157415 GCA_963930775.1 Cliona cf. orientalis
CACATGTATTGCACATACATTTACATGTACATTAATAAGGCAATGCTAGTACATTGCATGTACATGTACATGAATGTAGTTGCTTGTGGCCATCAACACACTGTGTGAACTCAAGCATATTATTATACTCTATATGATAATTATTTTGTTGGTAGTTGCCTAGCAACCGAAGTTTTATAGGCAATTTGCTGGCTATGGGAAGGGGATGGGTCATGCCAATGATGAACAGAGGTCAACTACCAACAAAATAGTTATCTGACAGTAATTGGGGTGCATTCGACCATGCATCTCATGCACCCCAATTACTATCAGATACTACTATGTGCAGTGTGTATTCATATGCTACCCGTACAATCAATTGTACGTGTACATGCTGTAGTGTCCTGGGTAAGCGCCCATGTACCATATACGTTTCAGGGTAAGTGCCCAGGCGGGCCAAAATCGTGAGTTATGTTTAAGCATCCATGAGTGCTTATCCACGGTAGTTAATGTTGTGTTCATTGATTGGTAATGGTTGCCACACAAAAACGGTGCATGAGCTCCTTCCCAAAGGGGCAGGGGCATAATAGTGGGATTCTATCATATCATAATATCTTGCTGATACATTGTCTGCTCCAGGATGCATGGACAATGTACATGTATTATTACGTCAAATTATATACAAAATCTAAGGAATGGGCATGCCAGAAAACAATATTATAATATTATACATGTACATGTGTATACACCCCAAATAGATTCGTGATATCGATATACGTATATCAGACCTTTTGCTGGGAATTAAGGATCTGGAACATGACTATAATGATTTCACTTACAGTAGCCATGGGATCAGCCATTTTGATAACAAAGGTGTGAGCAGCGTTGGTACAGGAGCGGATGGTGTCAGTCCTGCCTCGATGGAACCACCTCGTCCCACCACTCTCGTACGTGGCAGTCGGGTGACTGTACAGCCTGTGATATAATACAATGTAAGTATTTTTGAACTTTGTAGCCTAATTGGTGAAAACTTCAGAGTACATACATGTATGTTTCATTTACCGGGGGGGGGGGGGGGGGGGGGGAGGGGAAGGAATGGGGAAGCAATCACACAAATATGACAAGTTACCTCCCCCCATGATACTGGTATCTACTAAAAAATACAAAAATTTGGTAGTACGAGCATACTTGTAGTAGGCCAGCTGTATGGCCATCTGTATGAATCCATCTGGAGACAGCTTGAACATCTTTGGAACATCTTTCCCAAACTCATTGAAGGTCATCAGTTGAAGGTCAACATCTTCGATCAGCCTGACAATGAGAAAGCAAAAATTAATAATAGGTACAGAACCGTGCTCCTTATATTCTATTCCACGTACTCATCGATGTTTTTCTTTGCTGTTTGTATATCCTGAGCTGTTTGAGGTGAGATCTTCCACTGGAGTTTCTCTGCTGGACACAGAGCACTGCTTGGTACAGGGGAGGACTCACCAAGGATGTCATAGCCAAGCTTCCTGATGCACAAAATAGATATTATTATACATGCGCAGATAATTATTAATAATTATTGCAAATCAAAATTCACTATAGTTCTACATGTACAAGGTCGTACATGTAGATGTGTACATGCAGTGTATGTTGAGTGTCTTACATCAAATCCAGTGTGAATACGTCGATCATGATAGCAGGAGGTCCATCAGCAGCAGAGTGCTCCAACACAGAACCAACAAAACCATCATCACCAACAAACAACTGCAGGTGATGGAAATGAAGTGTATATAGTAGCCAGTTGTTTTGGCTAGATCTGCTTCATCAGTGCAGTAATGGTACATACATGTACATGTAGCATACTGGTTAGCTACCTCAAAAGTACATGTACATGCAGATTTAAGGTGCCAAAGGGAAGTAGTGAGCATGACTACATACATGTGCACATGTACATGTACAAGCATCATGTATAATAATATTATGTTGAGTATAAAAGTATCGCCGCCTACCTGCACAGCATGATCGAACCATCTATTGGAGCTGTTCTGCTTGGATCCGTTGCCATGGAGAACCCGGTTAGCCAGGATGCTCTTCTCGTAGTCTTGAATGGCTCCAGAGTCTGAGGACTGTAGCTGGGAGGTGTGCGGGTGGGACTGGTCAAGACACACCACTAGCTGGGCCCTCTCTATTACGTCCAATGACTGGCTGTTGATGGGTTCTGTGTGATGGTTTAAACAAGGCCATGTGTCAATACCCGACAATTATACACTTCCAGCTAAATACTGCTAGTGGGAAAATTCGATGAGGTTTTCTAATGCAGGTAAATTGGGTAAAGATGGTCAAAATTGTCTATTTAAACACAACACATCTACGCCTATGGCGCTGGTCATTCAATTGGCTGAAATTTCAGCATAAAAATGATGTATGGATATCAAAGGCAAAAAATTTTCCGCATGCAGAACTTTTTCCCCCTCCAACATATAAAAATCTGATACGCACACATGCAATGGTGTACCAGACAAGCACTCACTCCCTGGTAAGTGCCCATGCACATACCACATTTCACCGATGTAGCTACATGTATTTTACCAAATCTAAAGATTGGTACTCATTGCAAAATACAGAGTGAAACATGTACGTGTAGAATAATAGATCTACTATATTATAGTGACCTGCTATCAGTCTCTCTCTGCTCTTAGCCCAATTATCCCGGTGGTCTGACGTCAGGACACCAACGGGACTCTCAGAGGGCTCAGGGGACATCTTGATAATGTTGTGTAGCTGTTCAATAATGTGAGAGGAAGGAGCCACAGCCAGAGTCCCATCTGGACACTCGTATAGAACATCCAGGCGGAAGAACTGTACATGTAAGTTAAATATAGCATATCGTGCATGAAATAGACATGTAGTTGAGGTCGGTTCACAATAATAATATTTTTATGACAGAAGGGCTTGTTTCGTGATTTGTCACACTCATAACAATGCTAAAATTAATTTCTTTTGTGCTAAATTTAAATAATGTGCTTAGTTCTCATGTTTCACCTTAAATGTACGTCATATTCTGAACCAGGCCTTACACGTAATACATGTACACACATACACACGTATGCTATACCAGTACAATTAAGTATCTGATTCTTACATTTCCATTCCTAATAACAATGATGTGCTTTGACTCAGAGATGGGGGTGTGTCTGACCCTGTCCACCTCAGGGTAAGGGATACGACACTTGGAGTACATGTCGTACTGTGACATGCACATTGGCTTCTTTCGGTAGACATCTGGAGGAACAGCCTCACTGTGAAGAGTAAATATATGTGTGTGTGTACATATACATGATATGTACATTGTAGATGTACATGTAGGCACATGCACAAGTATAATGTATAGCGAATGTGCATGAATGAATGGCTGTGTGTGTGGATATTAGACAATTGAATAAACATGAAGGATGAAGTAGGGATGGCAGGGCCAAAAACAAACAAGATTTGCAGGGATAATCATATCCACTACATGTATACATCCCTACGCTTGCTTTTCTCTGTTATCATGCACCTATTAATGTTAGTTTGTTCGTTAAGTGTTCTTGACTTGCATGTGGAAGACATTATTGGTTATTTTTGTACCCCTCAAAAAGCAATGCAATGAAAATGCTCGAGCATTACTATTAATATGTATCATGTCTCAGCTGCTATGCAATCTTTTACCATTGACTAGTAGTACATGACTTATTAGTTGATTTAACTATGAGCTATATACATGTACACATCGTACACGATATACATTGCAAATGAGGCAAAGGATTTGTGATGCTCGAGTACAGTTTAGTTGCTATCAACACCGACATGAATAAAATCAATATGAAGGCCTCCATCTACATGATTGTATATTAGGCTGCGCCTAAACTATCATGTACAATGTCATAGTATTGCCCACAGTCTATGTTTCTACCCAAAAGGGAGGAAGACAATAATATTCAGGGGCATAGCTAGGAATAAATTCTTAGTGAAGCAGTTAGGATAACCCGGCATAAAGTGCAGGTGGTGAAAACTTAGACCATGCCCACATTTGAGTTAGCCGACGATCACGGTGCTTTGTTTTGGCCACCTTTCTTGGAGAAATGTCACTAATGGCTGCATAATTACGTGTTTTTCAACCATCCACATCATTTCCATACTAGCTAGGCTATAATTTAGAATATAAAGCCCCGTTTAAGTTGCTCTGCCCAGGCTCTGAGATTTTATACGAGCTGCCCCTAAGGCAGCTACACCTCTGATATTATGTTAATTCTTGTACACAAAGTAGTAATGGTAGCTCAATCTCACTGCTGAATAAGCAAATTCCACTTCAATATACTGAGAATCAACTTTGTTGTTAGCCTGCAGCAAACAGAAGGAAACAATGCTAATACACATTGTAGTTCAATACAGGTATTTTTGGGGGGGGGGGGGGGGGGGGGGGGGGGGGGGGGGTGGTGGTGTTGGGGACACTAAGATTTTAGTGAGGGAAGACGTACATGAATGCACTTGCTCATATTACTACACTGTAAAAGATATTTGCCCTTCATATTAATCTTATTGATGAGAGCAGCTGGCTAACTGTCATATACATGTACATTATACCTTGTGAGCTGATGGGTGTCCTTGGCCGACATGAGAGGGAACCCAATACCAGGACTGGAGTGAACTACCACAGGAGGCCTGAAACCGAGGTAGGCCACTCGGTTCCACCACTCAAACAGCTGCACAGACACAAGTTAATTAAAGGAAATAACAGCTTGCTTCTAAAGGGGAATGTGGCATGCATGGTTGATTAATATTGCAAGGCCCTGCCCAGTAGTATCTGAATAGTGTCCTTTCCCTGATCAATATGAGTGTTGTATGTTACACGAACATACATGCAGCACCAGAGGAGGTTGGACATGACATACATTTATGCTAGAGTCACATGACCTTGGTATGCAATTATGCTGCCATGCGTTCAAAAGAGAATGCCATTTACAAGTGTAGCTGGTAGCTAATTTAAAATGTTTGCGTTCGAGAACTATGGCCAAATCTGAAGCTGAAACGGAGATGAATCGTGTAGATCTAATGTTATAACAGCGAAAGAAGCCAACTGCAATCGATAAAATTAATACTGTTTTTGGTGTTGCCATTCTGAGAAATGAATTTTCTCGATTTGCAAGGGTGGACGGGTGGGATATGGTGCTGAATCTTCTGGAATTCAACTTGCTTTCACATTTAAAACTGTCTTCAATGCTTTAGATCGTGACTTACATTTTGTATAGTGTTATTATATATGGGGCAATATGCCCATGATCGTGTCCAACCACCTCTGATGCAGCACGTTAGTGTTTACAAAACATTCGGGCAGATTATTGAGAACTGAGGAATGCTGGTATATAATTTTAATGCAGGCTATTATGATATCATTAGAGGATCGGAGGAGCCAACACCATCCAACCAATAGAGATAATGACAGATCCATACCCAACTGTCTTTCTCCTCTGCTCTTTTCTCCAGCAGTTTCTGTAGCTTCTCTCCAACTCCTCCCGGTCTACCAAACTCAGCAGCAAGAGCCTTAGTTCGCTCAAGCTCAACTTCTGATAGTAAGGGCTGTGGTCAAGTGTACATGTACACACATGTAATACACTATACATGAACTACAATAATTAGCAATTGTTAGCAACCAAGGTTTTTATAGGCACATTATATTTACCAGCTATATTATTATACCAAAGGGGTGTGGGTGATCATTGAGTATGCATGCAAATATGGTGAGAGTGGTCACACATATTCAACCACTACTAATATCCCTGTGGATGCCAAAAAGTGCCTACAAACAGGATGGGCGTGACTCTAAATCAGAAATTATGTAAGTATTTAGAACTACCATGATAGTTCTTTCAAAACCAAGGCACAAATTAAGTAGCCTGCCTATTTTTTTGAGGCAAATACACATTGTTCAAAACTCCAACTTTCGAGGGAGAAAATCTTCATGAATTTCGCAATTAATTTTACAATCACCTGCGAAAATTTTCTCCATGAAATTTTAGGCACGCCACACCCATTATGCGATCAGTTTAACATTCCACGAAAGTTTTCTCCCTTGAGAGTTTCCCGCTATACAGTAATTTTTTATGTCTGTTCGATGTACATGAACATGTAAGACCTTTGCCAAATTAGAAATTATTTTTGCACCATTAAACTTTGGTAAAGGTAGCAATAATTAGGGGGCTGAATCTTATAGAAGTGCTACAGTATCAAGAGTATATGGATGAGAATAACTGTACATGTGTATAGTGACCCCAATAGGGAATCAAAACTGATGCATTGCTAGTATAGTGCTCCTGAGATAAACGTTCTACATGTATATGGGATTTCAATGCCCCACTCTTGCACTGCTCAAATAAAACATTTATATGGACATGCCGCTGCAACATAATAGTTACTGAATTTAATAACAAATGATTCAGCACCTGTATACTGGTAATATACTTGTGTAGTGTCTGGTGCAGAGGTGGTACTGGTAGTTTAGGTAGAGAGGCCTGGTACTTGAACATCTGTCCAGGGACATATCTGTCCTTCCACTCCTGAGGCAGAGGAGGGAACTGGAGCTTTAGGTCATCCACTCCCTCACTCAGCGGTCGCCATGGCAATTGATTAGGGGTCACCCTCTTGGTTGGAGGCATCTGTGCATTAACCTTTAGGAATGAGTTCTGCATTGATTTTGACAATGAAACTGGTTAGATGGAGCAGCAAATTCACAGTATGACTGAAAAGTGGAATTCCCACAAACATACAGTGTATCAGCCCTCAATTACATGTACATACATGTAGTCTGAATTTCTACCCCCAGCCCCAATTATCTCCCCCCCATAAACTTTAAAATTTGTGTACACATTGAGAGTCTTAGCATGACTATCTGATCTACACATACATGTGTAAAACACCAATATTAATTTTATATAACACCTTGTAGCTCCAGGAGACTGTGGCTAGATCAGTTATTATTATGCATATACGATGTCAGACGGAAGGGGAGATGCCCCCAAGCTCCTCTAGATTCCATGCACGGTACCATGTACGTGCTGACCACACCCACATACTGCCCCACAAACTTCTCCCTCCCCCCCCCCCACCACCAAAAATTCTGCATAAACCCTGATAAGGCCATGCTTTGTATTCCTTGTTTCCTGTCACCCGCGCATCCTTTCTAGGCTACCACATCTACAGCATTTTGTGCTATGAATCTCATTAGCAGATGGGCCCTTAATGATATTCATGCAGGAAGCAGCAGCACAATGTCTATAGTACAGTTGGACTACTAATAATTTTTTTAGTCAATAACATATTATTATAATAACCGTCCGCCCCAACATCCTCTTGGCATACTGATGGGGACCAGAAACAAGAATAATATTATATTATTATACTGTTGGGCCTAAACTGAAAGCAGAGGTCACACGTAAAATTATGTACATACATGTACATGTAGGCCTACTGGGCCTCCAAGTCATGTGCCCCTGAGTATGAAACAGCTAGCCTGCTTTGGGGAATGGTAGAAAGAGCCACGAGCCTTTTATTGCACACATTGACCGCAGAAGGTATCGTATTACCGTAAAAGTTCTAATTACATGTAGAGTGCTGCTCTAATGTAAGTGCCACTTGGTATTGGATAAGGCCATGCAAAGTAAAATTTCTGTTTCTCGTCCCCGCCTGCACGTACATCAAATCCCCCCCCCCTCCCAGTGTGTACTTTTGATATTCAGATTTCGGCTGGATGACATCATCAAGCTATAACTAATTAATCAATTATTAACCATTATGGGGGTGTGGTCTCGTAGTCGCTCAAGGCCCGGCGCCCCGCTATAAACGATGAGCGCTTTTTGGTGCTGTCATTAATTAGAATTTTACGGTACACGCTTACTTGAATCCGGACCCACTTCCTAAATTTTCTACGACCATACACTTATGCACGTATCAATGTATATATTGCCCCAGGTACCACCCCATGGGCAAGGGTGGGGGATTTGACCCATATGAAATCAATTGCCTCTCCCCTGAAGCGAATGTTAGGATCGACTGCCCCCATTAAGACTGTATATTTCCCCCTATTATCGGTAAATATTGATCAAATCCCCCTGATCCGGGGCATGTTTATTGGTCAAATTCCCACCTTTTGCCAGTGGGGTGGTAGGTGGGGCAATACATTGACAGGTGCATATTTAGAAAACTCTAAGGCTATAACGTATATACTGAGCTTCATAAATTATAATACTATTAGACATACCTGACCAAGCTTCAAGGACCTCGAAAGAGAAGCGGCACGCCTCCGGGCGCGGGAGAGGAACATCGCTAGCTGTGAATTGTCAACGACCCTTACCAGGTTTTTGACAAACCCAACCAATTACACCCACGCGTTACGATCGGTGCACCGGTGAAGAGGTCACTCGTGCGCGTGCGCATATTATAAACGATGATCTCTACTAAACACTTGCCATGCAACAATGTCTGCTTGCATGGGTAAAAGGCATGCACCTTCTAGCTAGCTAGCTACTGCCTAGCTACTAATTTTTTGAGGGAGGATCCGGGAACGAGTACGACTTGAAAAGGCTATAATAATAATAGTAGATCAATAGTATGCATATGGAGTATACGTTGTAGTTTGCCTCCAATAGCTAGGTAGTTGGATTGATCAATTCATGTACCCGTGTTCACCTACATGTTGTAGTATCTCACATGCATAATGATAATATAGTATATATGTGGTGTGTATGATAAATATTGATCTTGGTATGCTAAAGCATGTCACTATTTCCAGATGGCAAAGAAAGATTAGTAATACTATGGCTCATATTTTAGCCAAGAGTCCTTTGGCTTTGACCAGCACTGCCTGCATCTCTCTCATACTCTCCATCAGCTTAGCTCCAAACACCTGGCTGTCAGTTTCAGGACAACTTCTGAAACTACTCACTATAAAAACAGTTCTATAGTCCTGGGGGCAGTAGCAGACACCATAGCCTTCAGGTACCACTGCTCCAAAGCACAGAATCACATCATGGTTGAAGGTGGGCAACTGTAAGAGAGAGGAAGACGTTTATTGGGAATTATCATGGTGTACTAGTGTAGATACTAGCAGGGCCGTAGGAAGCAAAAATGTAGTGGTCAGGCTCATAATCTATGATGATGAGAGAATTAGATAAAGTAGATAGTACAAGGAGTTTGGTGGAAGACAAGAATCAAAATCACTTATAAAATAGTCAAGATTTGATGGGAAAAGCTACTGTGCATGCGCACAAGGAAGTTATGACGATCTTTACCTAAAAATCGATCAAAAAAAAGTGGCCAGGCGGCTCCTATGGCCCTGACTAGGAAGCAGATGAATTCATTGCACAGTATTAGTACTCTCAGTGGTATTTGCAGTGGCGTCCACTTTCAATCAAAAACTCCACCCATTGTGCATAGTGTTGAACGATTAATCAAGCAGGGACCTCAACGTAGCTACTATGTTAGGTTACATTATAATATGATAACTTGTAGCTAGTCAGGCCTGGGCAAGATGGGAAGGCACCAGCCATGGAGCCACTCCCTTCCAGTATGCCACTGTAACCCTTGGGTGTGTCTTGCTTTGCCAGCACTAGCACCCGGCACAACTATGGTTCTAATATTGTGATGTGGAGGAGCTGACTTCCGGTTGGTATGATCAGAGCCACACTTGCTCTGCCATACCCCTATCTATGTACCTGCCTATGCCACTGCCATTCCTAGGCTTCACGTGAAACCAGAACTCATCGTGGTTCCAAATTCCAAACTCAGAACTACCTATACTGAGAGTAACCATGCGCATGCACTTAATAATATTATCATGTCAGCAGATATCAGGGAAAGTAACTGACCTGGCTGGTGGAGAGTCGATAATACATGCTTTTTGAATAAGCTTCGTCCTTGAAGAAGTCTGGTATCTCCATTCCAGCTTCCTGTGCTATTAGCCTCAGCCCTAAAAGGTGACGATCCACAGCCTGACCATTGACACCCTGCATGAATACATATTATTATTCTCTATAGTCATCTATTTACATGTAGGACCACATTCAGTATTATTTAACTCACATCTATTATCAAGTTAGAGTGTGCCTTGATGGCTGCTCCCATACTGCTCCCCTTCTCTTCTACCTGCATACATGAATGGTCTCTTAAACCTCCCTTCTTTTATTTCCCAATAGTATGACATTCTGATATCAGGGTTCTATCTATTGGGGGGGGGGGGGGGGGGGGGGGGGGCAGGGGGGAAGCTTCTCCCCCCCCCCCCCCCAAAGCACCCAGCTTCTTCCCTAAAAGGGTACCAAAAGAAGAGTAGCAAGAGAAAAAGAGAGAGGAGGTGGGGAATGTATACTATTTGGGTGCTATGATAATAGTACTAGCATTCCTCTAAATTAACATCAAAGAGTATACCTAAAACCCACAATTACCTATTAATGATTTGGAGGAGGGGACTATGCGTGGAAGTATCACGCCCCCTTCCACCCCAAACCAAAATTTCTAGATAGAGCCAGGATGTTAGGTAAGGATGTACTATATAATGCGTGTGCGCACAATTTTAGCCACACCCACTAATAAACTGGAAAGGTTGAACTTTGAAACTTTCAGATACAGCTCTTAGCTAGCTAGCTTTCCAACCAAATCTTGAATACTAGCTGGTTGATGAGTAGCTAATGGGGTAATGAGACTGACCATTCTATGGACAATGTCAGAACTAGAATATTTGTTCTAAGAGGAGGTGCTCGAGCACCCAAAGCACATTAATTTTGGAGACTATCATTCCATTACTTACTGTAGCTGCAGGATTGACCATGGTCTTGACGAAAGCCAGAGCAGCACTGGTACAGGAACGGACTGTGTCAGTCCTGCCCATATAAAAGCCTCTTGTACTAGCACTCTCATACGTGGCAGTAGGACAGTTGTGGAGCCTGCAACAATACAGTTGTCCAATATTATACATTATACCATAAACGTTTCATAGTCCACTGCAGTTGATCTGACAAGAATGCATGTGTACCAAGCCTTAATTTTAGAATTCGCCTCAGAGTGGACACCAAATTAGTGCATACCGTATAGCAGGAAACTTTCGAGGGAAAAAACTTTCACGAATTTCGCGATTTTTCCGCCATCTGCGAAAGTTTTCTCCACGAAATTGTAGGCATGCCACACCTATTATGTGACCAGTTTTAACATTCCGCGAAAGTTTTCTCCGCGAAATGCTCCTTTCCTACCGATCCGCGAAAGTTTTCTCCCTTGAAAATTTCTCGCTATACGGTATGACCATTTTGGGGGGGGGGGGAGGGGGTGAGGGCATTAGGAAATGCTAAAATGTGTTGATGCTAGCTTGGACCCAAGGGGGGGTGGGGAAAGAGTCTATCAGGGAGTGATCGAGGTGAGTGACCTCCCCCAAACCAAATGAAGCACTGCATAGCTACTATTAATATTATTTACATGATGGGGTCATTCCTATGAAACATTTTCGACATGGAAATTTATCATAGAAATATGCAGACCTATGGTACTTTTTTTATTTACTTGTAGTAAGCCAGCTGGACGGCATTCTGGATGAAACTGTCTGGTGACACATTGAACTCTTTCAAGGCACTCTTTCCAAAATCTCCAAATGTCACAACTAGAAGATCTATGTCTTCCACCAAACTAGATTGATAGAGTGTAGTGCTGAATGCTTACAATTACAATATTATTATTAGGACAATCCATACCTGTCAATGTTTTTCTTTGCTGTTTGTATATCCTGAGCTGTTTGAGGTGAGATCTTCCACTGGAGTTTCTCTGCTGGACACAGAGCACTGCTTGGTACAGGGGAGGACTCACCAAGGATGTCATAGCCAAGCTTCCTGCATTAATTATAGTAGTGAAGAGGGTTAGAAGATTTAGGACTATACAGCACCGTTTACACATACCAAACCAGTTTAAACTGAACGCATTCATACACACTGCTCAACCCACTTCTAATCCACATCAGGATATGGGTTACAACCTGGGTTAACTAATTCGGTTTACAAGTGGATTAGCGCATTTACACATACATGTAAGCAAGTTTGTTTAACCCTATCCTGACCTAGTTAAGCCCTACGTGTAAATGGGGCTCATTATAATAGGTTCTCTTGAGAAATTAGTTAACTGTGCACCACAGACTGCATGATTATAATAATATACATGAAGTGGCTACATTTCTAAGTTTAAATACTTACAGCATACTTAGGATGAACATGTGCATATTTAGAGTAGATCCATCAGCAGTTGAGTGTTCCAGTAGAGACCCAACAGCACCCTCCTCACTAACAAAAAGCTATTATACAACAGATGAAGCATAAAAATCCAATTCGTTATAGTATTATAGTTACGAGTTAAATTGGCATAGATATAAATATACTCACAGATAACGTTTCAGAGAACTTCTTGATTGGGTAGTCATAATAATAATTATTGATAGCTACGAGCTACATCTTGTTACACCAATCTGGCATTATTTATGATGAATTATTATTATTTTTCATTGAGAGAAATAATGCCAGATTGGTGTAACAAGATCTAGCTCGTAGCTATCAACAATTATACTCACAGAATCATAATTATTATAATTACCTGAAAAGCATGATCAAACCATCTGTTGGCACTATTATATTGAGTTCCATTGCCATGGAGAACGTTGTTGGCTAGGATGGTCCTGTGATGGTCGTCTTCAGAGGAAGAGCTGAGCAGCTGGGAGGTGTGAGGATGGGGCTGGTCAAGACACACAATGAATGATGCTCTCTCTATCACATCCAGGCTCTGCTGATTGGCTGGATCTGGGTATAAAATTATATGCAGGAGCCAAATAAATTGCTGGCAAAGTGGACAGTTGAGAATCCCATAAAGTTTAAATTTGAATAGTGATGGATTGTGGTCACACCATTAAATACATGTACCAGTACTATATTACACTGTTACGGTTACGAAATTGCTATGTTCGGATGCCACAGGTAGTCTGGTGCTGAGAAGCATTGCAGGATGCAAAGAACGCCAGACAATATAGCAAATAAAACTGACATTAGTGCCCTTATTTTATAGGAGGGCTACAACAAACTGTGCAAGGGCTGGAGCAGACATGAATTAGGGTGACATATTATTAGGGAATACGGACATAAGTTATTGTTAAAATTGTAAGCATGAATTATTGCTGTTTACATAAACAAGATCATGAAATTTAATTCTGCCAATAAAAACTGTGAACTAACTATAAAACTTTCCACTGTATTGTAGCTGTCTGAAGGCTGACCTTTATTGTTAGCCAAATTGAAACCACTATTGAAGATTCCTGCTAAACCATGGGAGAAGTACATGTACATACCTTGAATGCTTGGGCGGACAAAATCCTCATTATACTGTATGCACTCACTGACCCATAATGAGTGTCTCTCTGCTCTTGGCCCAAGTGTCCCTGTGCTCAGTGGTCAATGCTCCAACTGGACTCTTGGAGGGGTCAGGGGACATCTTGATAATGTTGTGTAGCTGTTCAATAATGTGAGAGGAAGGCGCCACAGCCAGAGTCCCATCTGGACACTCGTACAGAACATCCAGGCGGAAGAACTACAACATTGTATGTGTACACATGACCACCATGAGCAAACTGCTATAATATAATAATATAATGTGTTGGAATTTGAGCCTTACGTGTCCATTCCTGATAACAACAATGTGTTTTGACTCAGAGATGGGGGTGCATCTGATCTTGTCCACCTCGGGGTAAGGGATACGACACTTGCCATAGATATCCAGTTGAGACATACACAGCGGCTTCCTCCACACATCTGTTGGAATAGCTTCACTGCATGTGTGTGTTGGGAGTATGCAGTCAGTCATAAAACCAAAATAATAATACCCCAGGTAAGCAACAGCATAATATATACATGGCAGTAGGATCTGGGCTGGGCGCTTATCTGAGAAGTGGGTGCTCTCCACTCATGTAGCTGAAACAAGTACCAGGGCACATACCCGGGAGTGGGAACTTGCCTGAACACTACAGTATGTACAGTAATGACATATTATTTGAATTTATATCCGAAGTTTGTGCGTTATATTACAAATCACCTTTTATAAGACTTACTGTTTGAGTAGCAAATTCCACTTCATTGAATAGAGGATCATACTGGTAGCCAATCTGACAGGTGAAGGAATGAGCTCCTGATAAAAGTCACACTAGTTGTATATACCTGGCAAACTGATCAACGTTTTCCGTTGGCATGAATGGGTAGCCAATGCCAGGGCTTGAATGAACCACAACTGGCAGTCTGTAGCCAAGATAAGCCACCCGACCCCACCAGTCAGAAAGCTATTAAAATGATAGCAATAACAACTATCAATAATATTATCGCTAAATTACTAACCCAATTATCTTTCTCCTCTGCTCGTCTCTCCAGCAGTTTTTGTAGCTTTTCTCCCACTCCTCCTGGTCTACCAAACTCAGCAGTGATACGCTTAGTCCGATCAAGCTCGTCCACAGTTGACAAAGGCTATGGAGTATTGTAATGAATTTGTAGTCTAAGCTACCCATGGTCATTCACTATTAAATAGTGTGACCAGGGGCTTGCCTGACTTACTAAGGATACCAACTCATACTATACAACTAGAGCTCTCTCGAGCACAAAACCCTCGGCGTGCTACATGGCATTAGCTAAATGCTTCAACAGCTGCATGCAGAAAGGAGGTAGCTAGCTAAAGGGCTGGGGCCAGGGCGAGACAGGGATCATCGGAGGCTAATGTTATACTTGCACAGCAGTGTTATTCAAGGTGCAACGGCTCATAGCAGCAACAACCCTAATGTGTTGTATCGAACTCCACATTGTGGTGTAGTTGCGTGCGGAGATTGAAGGGTGTGGCTTGTGAGACTAACTGTGGTGTAGAGATCAACTCAACTTCCCTCACTGTATAGCCTAACCTCCAATTCTTGGGGGCTTAGCTGGAAGACTGAAGTACACTGAGCAATATGATTGCACGTCCAATATTATCGCAACTCACTTGCCAGGTTCAAGCACTGTAATCCCATGCATGCATACAAGCCAGAGAGTCAAAGGGTGCCATAAGAATACAGGAAGCTTAGCGTGGGATGACAGTAGCTTCTTTTCAACTCTAAGGCTTAGGAAGTAGGTAAAGGTCGTCGGGAGAAAAAAGGGGTCTAGCTTGATAGACTGTACTAGCGAGTGGTGAGCGGTGGGATTGATACAACCGCACATGCGCTGAGGGGTAATAGACGTATATACCGTATATAGCGCGCAACCTATTTATACGTTAAGTCATGCTATCGCTAGCTCAGGCAAAGTCAAGAAGCTTAGAATCAGCAAATGACGCCAAAACTGGCGAACAAAGCGTTTTCGGAGAAATCCACACAAATCATGGGTTTGGAACGCCATAAGGAACCTTATAACACTGCAAATTGGACTCGCAAACGAGGTATGTAGCAGCTAGCATGGTAATAGACAGACAGACAGACAGACACACAAACCAACTACAGTAACCCTCGCGCATGCGCCGAGGGTTAACTAGAGCTCTGTAGAGCACATACCCCGCGCGCACATTGCACAATCTATAGATTTACTTTCGGTGCACGGCTATAATTTTGTGAACTAATGGAAATGCTGCTTAGTTGTACTGGGGATTCCCGTGACACTTGAAAAAGTGCTCTCTGCACCCAGACTAGGAACATATGAACTTCTATCAGATTCTATATTTGTTGTAACAATAGTAGTATAGCTTTCTTACATGATGATTGGTTCCATAGGGCATGGCGCCATGGCAGTCACTATAGATATCACGAGCATTATTTAGAACATCGATGATCTTTACGAGTCACACGCTTGGCCACTTATGCGCATGAGCAGAAAGCACAATATTATGGTATGCATATGCATTGATGGGCACTGTCGATAGGCGTGGCTATGGTGGCCAAGAAAAAGGCACTATTTGTGACGCTCGTGGACCGTATCCCTCGATTTAACGCACATTGAAGCCAGTTTTTTGCCGAATTAGATTGATTCGTTGTGATTACGAGTCGCATAGACGCCTATATCTCGAGATATGGCGATTTTTGTGCTAACGACAACAACGACGACACGACCGATTACTTTACCCCTTGCGCATGCGCGCGGAGTAATTATAGACATAGTATATGATATAAGCATGGCTTGGCTCCGGAAGGGGGGGGGGGGGGGTACTGCCCCCACTTCAGACTGGGTGGGCACATTCTCCAGGTGCCCCCCTGTTTCCACCACCTATGGATAGATAGTATTACATGTACATATCCACCTTCAAGAAATTCTATCCAGCATAGCTACATGTACGTAGTTGTTCAATGAATGATAGTCACATACATGTACCTCAATACTAGCAATATACTTGTGTAGTGTCTGGTGCAGAGGTGGTACTGGTAGTTTAGGTAGAGAGGCCTGGTACTTGAACATCTGTCCAGGGACATATCTGTCCTTCCACTCCTGAGGCAGAGGAGGGAACTGGAGCTTTAGAGCATCCACTCCCTCACCCATACTCAATGATCGCCCTGATAGCTGGTTAGGGGTAACCCTCTTGGTTGGAGGCATCACCAACAAACTCCTGCCTACTGAAATCTGTATTGTGTGGTAGATCTCAACACTTAAAGATTCCGTACAGTATTAATTAAGTGACAAACCTGTAAAGACCTGTTGCTGCTCGAGGTGAAACAAAACAAGCTCATTTTGACCTTTCGGTGGGCGGAGATCATTGAGTGGGTGGGGCTGATTATTTCTTGCCGTTTACAATAGAAGCATGCAGGCAATAATTTATAGCTCTCTCTCTCTCTCTCTCTCTTGCATGCGCAGGCCATGCAGATCGTTTATTACTGAAGTTCTAAGGCACCAAGGTTCTAACTAACTTTAAGCAATTGTGCAATTTGTGGGTTTGGAAAAAGTATCTTTATAATATTCAGCCCAAAATTAATCAAGCTGTGTTAAGGTTCAATGGAATTGTTCAAGCCACCCACAAGTCCAGCAAACAACCAGGCCTAAATACCCAAAGCATGCCATAGTACAAGAGTTTTATCATAATATCTAGGTGGCTCTTATACCCGGTAGTATCATATCGCTCTGTCAATTGTCTTAAAATGATTAATTGTTCCAGGTGTGTTTAATTCATGTGCCCTTCAACCTACTCACTGAGGGAAATCTTTCAGTTTTCAGTTTCTCTATGAGCTATGGTTTATGCAATAACTATTATTAAATTAATAAAGTAAATTGCTACTGGGATACTAGTGCAATGCAATGCCCATTTAATATTAATTTTTCAGTCGTGTGAATTGCTACTGGGATACTAGTGCAATGCAATGCCCATTGAATATTATTAATTTTTCAGTCGTGTGAATAATTCAGAAGCAAGCCTTCCGAGACTATAAATTTAATTTTTTAGGCCCCTTACTTCCCATGTTTAATTTGGGTGTTGCCACATGCTATGATTCTCTTCCTCTTTGAATCATCAATGATCTTAGTATAATCCTTTCAAACTAATTAATTTTATTGTGACATTAACTTAATTTACTATTGTTGATATTTACAGATGAATCATATGCAATCATGACACCACCACCACTTGAACTGTTCGTAAAACACTGTTAGTAATATTAGATAATGAATCATATAATATTATTATGTACCAATGATACCACCACCATTACTTCCATTTAGATATCAATATGTCTTGATCACTCACAAAATCAGGGTCATCATGATGTTCAAAATTTAATGGTATGCTACCAAGTGTATTTGAAAGAAAAGAAGGTGGATCTGATTCAGTCACTTAATTCATTCAGCACTAAATTGAATGCTGTGCCTCTGCCTTCCAAGCCCTCAAAGATGGTGTCTTTACTATAGTGCAGCAGCTGCCTAATTTTATCACCACCGTGCATAGATGACCCAACAGCTATAAGGTATAGTACTGCTATTAGTATCTCTATGATCTTAGAATGATTGACGTACTAATAGCCTCTAGATCTCTAGATCTGTAGACTAGCTTCTGAAATAATGTCCATACCACTAATATAAAAGGCCATGAGGCATTAATGATCAAGTTTGTGTGGTGTAGCAAGATTTATTATAGTATTGACAATGAGCTCGAGTATAGTCATATCAAAATTTAGTTGTCAACTCCTTATTATACATTATCTTAATGCTAAGGTTCAAGTTACTGATACACAGAAGTTTCAGCACAAACCAATTCCCTAACGTCAACCTTGTCATCGACATCATAATCTTCTGGCCGTGGAGACTGATCACAAGGCTTGGGGATTTCATAAGTTACTTCAGCTGTAGCAGATTGAACTGGAGCCAGTTGGAGATACTCATGCTCCTCTTCTCTCCGGCGCCGATCCTTTCTAACTAGCAAATACATGTGATAGATAATCACCCCAATCAGAAGAATGAAGGTTATGATGGTAGAGGTGTAGGCCACAGCTGTCTGTTTCATGAAGTCAGCTTTTGAACTGGTACAAACTAAAACCAGACAATGCAAGAAGATTAAAGAACAGCATACCCCAACAATGTTCAAGAATGAATTTTTGTACACCCTTGCTCCTGTGATTTCTTTTATAAGAGAGAGGTTCACATGGTATTAAACTGAAGCAGAGACATACAAGACCACTCTCACAAGCAGAAGCAAGCCAGTCCAGTAGCGATATGTACTATTGTATGGAGCTTGGTGAACAGAGAGAAAACCATTGAGTTTAGTGTTTCTTGTCCACTTAAAAGCCTTCCACTGTGGAGCATGAACAAGCCACTGCCAAGAAAATAGAAAAACCATGCATGTAAGGAACACCAATTAGAACAATCAATAGGGCAATGAGGGCAAGAGCTACGTGCTTTCCTTGAAAATATTATGGCAAATTTCCGTCAGGAAGCCATACTGTCACTCGTGAGCCATCAGAATAATTAAGAATGATTGACCTCCTGGCCTTCATACTCTATAAAAATAGTATAAAAATTATTTTAACTTTTGCACGATTTTCAGATTCTGGTAGCTAGAGGTTGTCACCGTCTACACTATAAAAAGTCCTAGAACGTGAATTTTCTTGCTAATTAGAAATTATAGCGCATTTTACTAA
Source organism: Cliona cf. orientalis (assembly GCA_963930775.1). NCBI lineage: Eukaryota > Metazoa > Porifera > Demospongiae > Clionaida > Clionaidae > Cliona > Cliona cf. orientalis. The sequence continues at coordinate 6,008,051 of OZ005697.1, forward strand.
TATAAACATGGTAGATTGGGAAATAGGAGCAGGGAGGGTACATAGTATGTGGCTCCAGGGGTCATTAGGGAGAGGCACTATAAATTTGCTGAAAGATGGGTTCTACTTCAGCATCAAAACTGATGGCCTGAAAGTGCAGGGGAGGTCGAAGGCAAGTGCTTAAGCTCCACACACAATTGTGTGCTGCTGTGCACCTGCCACAGGCAGCAATGCAGCAATTTTTTAATTGTGTACTTATTCTGTTAGGATAAGACACTAATTTTGCGCACCTTCTCCCTAAGACATTTGTTGATCTCGGCAATTCATAGAAAATTAATTATTATAATAATATTCTCACTGATTATTGAACATGGTATGCTAGCACTTGGTGCGATGTCAAGGTAATAAAGTCAACCTCCGCATATTCTGTGCAATTATTTTGCAAAAGTGGAGTCCCGTCACATATTTTAGCCTCTCACTAAAGGTGTGCATGCATCATGCATCATGCGATATTGGACACATTTCTCAATTGGGATAAATTGGGTAATTGTGGGGCAATGAACAGCGAGCAGAGAAACGTAAAACACACAGAGTCTGTCACACAACATACAGGACACCCAAACAGCTTTGACAGAAACTGACAGAACTCAATAGCTCAACAGGTATACGTAGCACAATACACACGTACAGTAACAGGGCTACACTGGGATGAGCCAACTTAAAACATAATTTATTTAGGACATGTGGCCAACATGTCCACGGAAAAAAAAACCCTCTTAAAAAACCTCTGTGAGGAAAAATTGTGAGGGGAAAAAACCAACTTAAAATAACATCCCAGGGCTAGCTATGTTGATCTTCGTCCGGAGTCTCCATAGTGGGGAGTTTGCCTAGGTGGGACGTCATTTGCACAGGTCCTGGACTGGGGTGGGACTTGCAAGGGTAGAAGGGGAGCATGTGAGAAATGCACTATAGTCTAGGTATACCACAATACAGGTAATACTACGCTTGGCAACTTGCGTTTTCCATTTTGAAATTTGAAATTCACAGGTAGCAGACGTTGCTGTTCTTGCTTGAGAGGACTACCATCACGCAGTTCCCGCTTTAAATAGCCACTATCCTTGTACCTGACAACTCAGGAATGCACAACATGTACATGCGCCCTCACGAGCCCCACCCCCATTTCTGCATGCAGAGCCCTAGCGCTAGAGAGCTTATTTTCCGTCTAATTCACTGCGTTCAAACGACAGAAAATACACATCTCTGATGAATACTTCATAGCTAAATGTTCCATGTGATCCTGCACTGTCATAAAAGCTAATTATTGCTACATACAGATAACCAAACTGACAAACGATTAATTCTCTCAAGTGAACCGGCATATCAAAGTTATGGATGAAGTATTGAAGTGTCTTCTTATTTCTGCACAGGGGAGGCATGTTACGACGCAAATGCGATCTATCAACACTTAGAAAAATTCGACAGGGAAAAAAAAAGAAAAAAGTCAAAGTGTACGGCAAGATTCGAACCCGCTCTATTCCGTCCCATACATAAGAGCTCAACCACTCGGCCACCATCGTTGTTGCTGCCAACAGCCGTTATTTCAACTATTTTATAGACAAACCCTACACAACCCAGTCCCTCTCACACTAACCCTGCTAACCATTCACAACCCAGCCCCAGACCTCCCAGCCCCTCCAGTCCACGTATACGCAAACCCTAGAGACTAACCCTGCTAACCATTCGCAACCCATCCCCAGACCTCCCAGCCCCTCCCACACTAACCCTGATAACCATTCGCAACCCATCCCCTGACCTCCCAGCCCCTCCCATCCATATCGTCCAGCAATCGCGGCGGCGTACGTACCGGCGTATCGCGAACGGGTCGGGATCGCATTTGCGTCGTAACAAGGCAAAACAAGGTGGGGGGCAGCCGCCCCGCCCCAAAGTGGAAGGCTACTATAATTATTGTAGTAATAATATAGTACGATCAATGTACGTACTAGCTTGTGGGTGTCTATTTGACTGACTTTGCCCCCCACCCCCCCCCCCCCCCCCCCCCCCAAACTGAACTACCCTCAGCCGCCTCTGCTGCATCACATTTCAGTAGCTCCACTTGGCTCTATATAGCTACTTTGTTTGATACATGCATGCACTGTTTGGCAATATTAATTGTTTTTTTTTTAACTTTGGCCCGTATGAGAGAATGTACAGAAAATGTGGTCCCTACTGTACATAGCATCACATTCATAACATTATGTATTTTAGTTATGGTACTTGTTACTTACAGTCATTAATATCAAAGTAGTTAGCGACATTCAATGAGGTGGTCATAGTTAGAGCCTCAATTTCTGTAGAAGCAATTGAGCAGCATTCATTTCAGCCTCCCACTTTGTTTTCATCAAGTATCCAGTGAGGCGCCCACATGTCTTGGCCACGTATACAGTAGCTCTGTACTTTCCATTAACCTTTTCAACATGGTAGGAAGGCTTGGGTTTCCCCTGGTCTCTGCAGTACTGCTCTAGCTTCTCTTTTGGGCTCTTTGGTGTTGGGCTTGCATGTGATACCGGGGGTACTACATGTATACTGCGAGTAATACTGACCGGTGAATGAGCATTCCCAAGCAATGATTCATTTACGCTGGGACTCCGAGGCTTGCCACCAATTCTGAAGGCTTTCTGTAACACTCTTTGCACTGTAGATATGTGTATTCAGTGCATAACATTGCACACTATGTAAAATGATAATAGCTATAACAATACTAGAGCTCTCTAGAGCATAAAACCCTCGGCACATTTCATGGCAATAGCTACTGTTTCAGTGTTGCACGGTAAAGGGCAGGGTGAGGCTGCAGTACAGTATGGGCTGGGACGAGCCTAATGTTATACTTGCACAACAGTGTTATTCAACGTTCAATGACTCACAGCAACGACAACCCTGGTGTGTTTATTGAGTGCCATACTGTGGTGCCGACATCAAGTCAACTTCCTCACAGTAGCCTCTGATTCTTAAGGACATTAGCTGGCTTCTCTACGGTGGCCCTGGAGGTCACGCGTCACGCCAGTAGCTATCACGTATCACTCCAGTATCCTCTCCTCCTACCGTCGTCACGTCACCGCCGTCCGTAACGCTGATGTCCGTACCGTTCAGTCTCCGTACCGTCGCCATTCCAGTCCGTAACGCTGATGTCCGTACCGTTCAGTCTCCGTACCGTCGCCATTCCAGTCCGTAACGCTGATGTCCGTACCGTTCATTCTCCGTACCGTCGCCATTCCAGTACACATGACAACCAGTCCTAGGGGTGTGGCTATCAAGTGTTCACCGCCACACCCCCCGCCCCCCCCCCCCCCCGAGTATTATAGGGTGCGATGTGAGCGTAGCTAAGGTCAACAAATAAATTATTTTATGATATTAAAAATCAACGAGTATGTTACCCTTGATTTGTTGCTGTGTTCTTATTGTCAGTGATAGATACCTCAGTGTGTTAGCTATAGGCTAATTTGTTCTCTCAAGCATTGAAGGGATGATCCAGAAGTTGATAATGAATTTATTAACTGATAGTACCATCAGTACCAATGATATAGATGATAGTACGGACGCACCACCGTGTAATCCACACACTCCGTCATCTTGTTACGTTTTTGACCCTATGTCCCAAGAACAGGTCACCCTGGAAACTTCTATGATGCCACATTTATTAAGTATGGCGAAAAACCGTATGTACTATAATATAATATCTTGACTGTATTATGAGCCATTTACATCTATGCTGTAAATGATTGAAAGAGCAACAACACACAATATACTCAAGAACGGGGACGAGGCTACACTCTGCTTCTTCAGGCTACGCGCGTATCGTACCCTACTGAGCCATGGGGGTGTGGCGGTAAGCGTCGATAACCACACCCGGTCGTATTATTAGCATGTGTACTGGAATGGCGACGGTACGGAGACTGAACGGTACGGACATCAGCGTTACGGACGAATTCGTTACGGACGGCGGTGACGTGACGACGGGAGGAGAGGATACTGGAGTGATACGTGATAGCCACTGGCGTGACGCGTGACCTCCAGGGCCACCGTACTTCTCTTGAAGTACTATGATGCATACCATGCATATGGATGTAGACACGGGGGGGGGGGGGGGGGGGGGGGGGGGTGCGCTTTGGGGGCTCAAGCCCCCCCCCCCCCAGATTTCAGATTCTACATCATATTTATTTGTTGACGTGTATAAATGTTGGCTTTTATCAGTCTAAACACTACCAAATTGATGAGAATTTCTCCTCGAAGGCCCATTTTATGACATTTTTAATAACATGGCAGAAACTTTTCGTGTGCTTCGCATGCGAAGATTATCAAGCCCCTCCACATTACTAATTGCATGTGTCTACATCCATGCATGATGATACATGTACAAGCTTAACTAGCCAGAAGGTCAAAGGGTACCACAAAAATGCACATGGCATGGCAGCAAACGTCTATGCTTCGAGTTGAAAAGAATCCACTAACGTCAAAAGCTTGCCAGTGCATTATCATGCAAACTTGCAAACTATCCAGCCTTAGTCTGCATAGGTGAAGGAGCTGGCAACTACATGTAGCTACAACATAATAATAATACTAGTCCAGCCTATGCATATATATAGCAGCCTGAATCAGTGATGGTCTTGTGCACTAGACATGAATAACCACAAGAATGCACATGCACATGTGCTTATGATTGCATACAGTTATGCAGCATGACCATAATATTATGCACATGTGCGTATAATAATATTATTATGCTTGATTAGCAGTTTTGTTACACACAAAGAATGTACAAGCCAAGAAGCGTTATTGATTGTCTACCATGATCAATGATGAGTCAGTCAAGTTATAGGAACTATTGCTACACCTACATACTATAAAGAAGCCATCGCTGTCTTTTTTGTTCATTGTGAGCTGAAGCAAAGAAGGCCGTGATGGTCGGCAAACGTCGCCAGAACTTCTGAACAAAGCGTTTTCAATGAAATCCACACAATGCATACGTTGAAATCAGCATAGAAAGCCTAATGATGTAGCAGCTAGCTTATAATAGACAGACAGACACACACACAATATATATGACTACCGTAACCCTCCAACACATGCACGGAGGGTTAATTATGCTTCACTTACCAGTTGATCCCGTGGAAGCACTTCTTGGCCTTTGCAGTGATACGGATGGATCTAATGGAAACAACAGTTAATAACTGCATAGAATGCAGTGCTCATGTGAAAATTAAACTCATGCATATCAGTGGTCACCCAGAGTGGGGAGGGAGCTCATTTTCGAATGTGCATATTGCGCCTCAAATACCCTTGCAGTAGACAGCCTTATTTTTCTCCACCTACATGTATACTAGCTATAGCCCTATCTATCTATGGAGTCTACCATTCATATTTTGAGAGCTAGTTGAAACAGTGGCAAGTTTTACCAAAAAGTTAAGTTGTCTGCAGAGAGAATCTTGGTGGAGCTACATTGAAATTGTTAATTCAATTGGCGATCATTATCCAATTCTCCAGTATAATGATTATTATGGCATATCCGGGCCATCCCTACTTCTAGAGTCTACTGGCTCCCTCTCTCTATCGCACTCTCTATGATACATGAGGGCATGGAGATGTGTTGAGTTATCAGCAGTGATCGCTAAAATGTCATGGATACACGTCCAGTTGCTATGAACTCACAGCATTGCCTGTGCGAGTGGAGAGAAAGCCTGCACTACAAGGCTCAGGATCGGTCAGAATGTTGGGCTGTGTCATCGTGCACAAAGAAGGGTGGCCTTAATGTATTAGACCATAGAACTAGCTAGCTAGAGAGCCGCATTGTTGAATGATCAGTGCGAAGCGCCGCACGTTTCGAGAGGCATGCGGGCGCTAGCCACCGAGTGAAGCAAGAGGTGAGGTCTGTTATTTGTCATACGGCCTGTCAATAGATTCGATGCGTTCGAAGAGAGCGAGAACGTCGCCATTGCAGTGAGTTTGAGTGGCAGCTGTTGACATGCAGAGAGATGTATGGCCTATGCAATACTAGGTTCAAAGTTCGTTCCACTTCCATCTGTGCATGTGCACTGTACTAATAAGCACTCTTGCACAGGTAGGATATATTGTGTGAGCATGTACTGCTAGTAGATGATCATGCACACTAGCCACATTATTCTATAATTGTGACATTATATTCGTCTATCACAAAATTAATGATATTTGAAGGTTAACAATGAAAATTAATCTGATTTTGGCTTATTATACTTTTCAAATCATCAAAATAATTTTTGCTGATAATTATGTGCATTGTGCCTTGTTCTAAACTTAGTAACGTGACTACTGTGGGAAATTTTAATCTTTCACGCGGGCGCTTCGCACTTCTTCCCATTCCCTCCTCCTCTTCATTATTATTATGTGCTCCTGGTAATACTTAATATGCATCATGTGTGTGGATCCTTGAATACGCAGTACTGTTCAGTGCATTTGCACCGAGTATTCTTGCAGCATGATAATGATCAGCTGGGCTAGGCTAGCCAGCATGACATGAACTGGAGAACCACAGGAATGTGCATAGCTACTGTATAGCCAGAAATATTGGCGGGAATTAAATTTGGCGGTTGAGCCCCAAATTGCTATTGCAAGAATATTAGCGGATTTAAATTTGGTGGTTCGGTACGGGATCGCCATACATAAAATATGCGAGTAGGAAATTTTGGTGAATTTTAATTTGGTGGTTGTGATATAGACCGCCAAATTTAATTCCCCACCACATTTTCTGGCTATACGGTAGTTCAACAGTATGATACCACTCCCAACATGTATCATGGCCTACATGTAGCTGAACAAAGAGGTGTACTGATCTCATTATCATGACTCAGCTCAAGCCTAGTCAAAGATAGTCCCTCTAAATTCAGACAGTCATCGGTTTTAGCATAATTATACGGTGCCATTTGTAGTTGTGCAACTATCAGTATATTTTCTGTCACTGATCATCATGATAAACAAATAGTGCACTGTAAACTTTTCCAGACAATTAAGAGAAGAGGTCATGCAAACCAGCTCTTGCTTGCTTATTTAACCCTACAAAAACTCAGCAAGGGGCCAGTGTGATGCCAGTGTTTAGTAGTTGTGCCTAGTAGCTGTGTTCAGTTCTACCAGTCTCAGTGTATATCGGAAGATGAAGCTATTTGTCTAGCTTATTCTGTGGTGACATGGAGCCAGCTGATTTGAAAGTGATGATGGCTGGTCATTCAAAACACTAGAACCTAGTGTGCAGAATCACTAATGCTATATATATGGGCTCTTAATCTGCAGCTATGTCCCGGATCACTAGTTGGCTATCTACTAGGATCCTCTACATGCATATTATGGTCACACTAATCTTAAGGCCAACATGCAGATTTGCAGACTAGCTGCATGAATACCATGGCAAATTAGGCACACATGGCAGGCCCCTGAGTCCCTACCATGTACACAAGTGCCTATGCTTATAGTCTGGTATATTAAAAACTGTCTTGGTAGCTATTTTGCTTATAATTTTTGTGGATAGGTAGCTGTTTTGGAGCTTTCTCTGATCTTTCAACAATCCATGACTTTAAAAAAAATTAGGCCTATAATTTCTACTCTGTGGCTGTAATCATTACTACTGTAAATCGCGAATATTTCGTGTCTGAAATATTTCATGCAATAAATTTTCACGTTAAATAATTTTCGGATAAACGACCCTGTACCTCATTATCGTTAATATTGCACATATGTATTTTCGTGTGTTTAATTTTCGCACAAGCCAGGCTGTCCGAAAATATTTTTACATCGAAATATTCGCGAATTGCGGTACTTCAATGTAGCTACTGCCTAAAATTCAATTCTGTGAAACTAATCAGCAAACTAGCTGTAGATAGGCTAACAAAACCACAAAGAATGTGAGGTATAAATTATAGTTGCTAGGCAAAACCACCATAAATGCACAGTATAAATTGTAGTTGCTAAGCAACACCACAAAGCATGCACTGTATAAGTAGAGGTTAATTAGTACTTACTCTCGCCTGGTTCTAGAGCTACCAGCACTATAAGTGTTTATTGCACTGGTATGGCTTCAGTGGTAGAATTAAACTGCTTCATCATATAAATCATTAATTTTATGCAATCTATTACATAGTACTTTCCAAATAATGTGACTAATAATGGGAGTAGCATAAATGACCACAACATGTTATGGTTGGCAAGCTTAGAAAACTGCCATTATTATTGTAAATTATGGAAGGTTTTGAACATTAACCAATAACTTGTGGTTACAGTGTTCATGGCACATTACGCTATTCTTGGTATAGTATAGTACCCACTACGATTATCTCTAGGTGTAGTTAGATTTATTTGTTGAGGCTATCACAAGATATTGATATAATTTACTTTATTTTTTGATAATTTCCACTCCTTCTCTTCATGTGCTATTACAAAATTTTAGTCAAAATGTTTCTACCTGCTTTGCATTAGCAGGAATGAGAATCTGCCAGTGTTACTTTATTTTTTGATATTACCACCGCATAATATATTATGTGACTTATACACTCCTTCTCTTCATGTGCTCCTGGTTAAATTAATCTCTGTTCAGGGGTACTACACACTTGTATTAGCTTTAAATTGCTATTGTGTGTTCATTGCATAAACAGTATTATCTGACACATTCCAGTTTGCCACAGTGTGGAGAAAGGAGGCCACATAGGCATTTGGATAATCTGCCTTAGCCTTAGCCTCGAGCCTGCGTTCGAGCATACGTTGGCCTAATCCCTCAGTTGTACAGTTATGGTTAATGAAATCCGAGTCTCAATTTGATGCCCAACATCCTGAGGAGATGTACCTCACCGATTCTCCAAAGGAAATAATCAGCTCTGCCTCTAGCCATGTGCTTACAAGCAGCTCCTATAGTACAATCCGAAGTCTCTGGCCTGTAAGGGAATTTATTGTTGGAAATGGCCGTCATTGAATGGAGCATCAGTCCAAAATCGAGTCCAAATCTCAGTCCACAGTCCAGTCCATGAGTCCAGTCCGGAGTCCAGAGTCCAGGTTTTACACTAACCCTGCTAGCTATCACCATGAACGCTGCACAATGCATAAACCAAGTGCGTAGCTACCATTGAGGCAACCGAGGCAGCTGCCTCGGTCATCAATTCAGCCAGCTATATACTTAAATACACAACAACACTCACCAAGCCACGTGCATGCCATGACAAGTTTGTTTGCTGACTAAGCACTCGAACTTTCACTGTATAGCTCCGTCTCTAAGAGAGCAAGACGGATGTCTCTCTGAGATGATGTAAGTAACGTCGACAAAACGGCTTTGCGCACCGTTCTAGACTCGAGAAGACTTTCTAGGTTGTTACGATCGCGGTAGACACCCGAAAATGGGCGTGGTTTGTCCACCAAGGGGGCGTGGCTAAAAATTCACGCGCAACCTTTATTACCTGCCTCGGTATAAAAAAATTTCTGGCTACGCCCTTGTAAACCCAGATACAAGGTGCTATACCTCATATGATTGTAGCCTAGCTGAAGACCTCCCCTTCAGAGTAAGAGCCAGCTTCCTATGTTACTCACAACAGGAGTTTCATATCGGGGAAATAAGGGGTCGAAGGTTACGCTACCCAAGTACAGAGTAGCTACACTGTAGCTATGAATAAAAGTCTGTTGTAATTTATTATATTTTACCCTTTCCCTCTCTCCCTCCTCCTTCAATAACTAGTGAGTATAATCTTAAGGCTTACCATTTATGACGGCAATCTTTGGGTCTACAAGTACATAACCCATTTCCTCAGCATCCTCATCATCATCTGTACACGTAATATTACAATCATTGTTGGTACATTATAATATACTTTATGATTCACCTGAGTCAATCTCTGACAGGAAATTTTTGGTGGCTTCTTGAGCTTCTCTCAACAGATTGACGGGTTCATTCAGACGAGAAATGAATTCTGGCTGTTGTACAAACGCTGCATATGAAGGCTTCTGGTACTTGTTCACAAGTTCCCTGTTCACTTCTGAAAGGACATCATGGACAGAAGCATCTTTCCTGCATAGCTTATCGGCCAGAGCACCGATCCAAATCCCACCCTTAGCCCGCTCTTCATAAGATAAATGATCTGGTATGGTAGAGTATGCCACCAGGAAATTCCCATGCTTGGGTATGGTCAGGGTTTCAATTTCTCTCCCACTCCTTGGTACGATCACCCCAGGATTAGCTTCTTTCCCTCGACAGGCATCAATGAAAAACAGCTTTGCAAGGTTTCCATTTAGTGGAGCCCTCTCAGGAAAAAATGCACTCAAAATGTCCGAAACCTTCACAGTCTGGCCCTCACCAGTGTATAGCATGTGATCGGCACACCCATGACCAGAAAACACAAACACAATTCGTCTGTATGAGGGTGGGAATTTCTTGTAATTTGCCACACTGTAGAGTAATTGCATGGTGGGACCTTTGGGGAGATTATGCTCATGAAGTGTGGAGAAGTTCAATACCTGGAAGGAATGCTTCATCCTCTCCCCATCAGCCTTAGTTCCAGATAACTTCTCCAGCCCAGTTGAACAGGTCTCATAGCTATTTGTGATGATCACAGCTAGCCCATTTGCTGTTTGGTTGTCTTCAATCACTCGTGTCACGCTCGTCTGCCTTTGAACACACGCCATAGCTATACTGGCACTCTCCTGTAGATCTTGATTCTGGGACTCCGAATTTAATTTGAACCGTTAATTAAGTTAGCAAAATTAGCGCAGGAAACTTGTCTACAGACTACGCTGAATGTCAACTTCTATGTCGGTAAAAATATTATTAGCTATAGTAGCTCATTGCATCTATGCAGCTGTGCATGTTCATTTTTCTCAGAAGTATAATTATTTATAGTATTACTATGTACCAGGCTTGGAAATTCCCTTAATGTTTATATTCATTAGGTTTACCACAGAGATTCAGTGCTATTGCACAGTATTCCCAGAAAGGCTGGCTTACTGGTAGTACAAATTATGCATGACATTGTATTATTATTATTGGTATCAGGCCTAGCTGAGGTGAGTGGTCACACCTCGACCATGGTGCATGCATGCATGATATTATGGCACTGATTTCCCATTATGCCACCTTATCTTTACTCAGAAAGGCAGCCTTAAATTTTTTGGCTCTTCCAGTAGTAGGGGTAGCTTTATAATTCCCTAGCCTGCTGCCTTCAGCCTGTGGGGTGTTTTTTTTAGTACCCAATCTCTTCAGAGATTTAAGTTGAATATATAGTGAAAATTTATGTGAGTGGTCAATAGCTAGTATGCATGTTCTTGCTTTAATTTAGCCATGCAGGCCACCAGCTGCAGGCACCATCTCAGTGTTGCACATTGAACAGACTGGGGAGCCTTGAGGATATAAGACTAGACATGTATAATTATAAATTATAATGTCATGTATTATAAGTACACATAGGCTAAATATTTTTAGCAGCTATAGACATGTAAATAAATTAGGTTTGGTACTTCTAATAAAAAGACAAAAAATGCTATTGCTTTATGGTACTGAGTGCCAAAAAATGTTGCAGGAGAACCACACCAACTTGTAGTCTCACTACTATAGCCACACTCTTCAATCTCAAGAGAAAGAGGGTCGACCCGGAGTGACTGCATACCAGTCCAAGTGTTGTATTGATAATAATTATTCAGGCTTGCTTGTTGATGGAAGCATGGTTTATGAACACTAGCTGTGTTTTTTGTATCTTATAGGAGGAAAGGTATCAATAGTTATGCAAAATTCTAAACACAGTGACTGGCTTGTCAGAGGACCACCTAACAAGAGGTGCACATGCGCAATATCACATTGCATGTGCAAACAACCTGTCTGCCTCACTAATACTATTTGAACTTCTTTCGTATATTTTTCAGACAATTAAAGCGCATTCAATGGTTGTGATGTCGGTTCTTGAGCATCTTCCCATACTGGGTGTGGCATGCATAAATTAAATATTTTATGGTACCAGTGGCCACATGAGTGCCATACATATCTGTCGTGCAGCACTATAACAACACCTAGTACTATAGTACACTCAGCTGGTTTGAACAAAGTTAAATCTGATGCCAATATGAATCATTGCACAGCCTTAATGTCCAGAATTTTCACACATGCTTCACGTTCCCTAGTCTTTAAATCTCTGCATGGAATACTTACAAAATTGTATTGAGGCAATATTATCCTGGTACCTGATGCTTAATAATAATTTTGTGGAAACTTGTTTGTAAGAATGATGTTATCAATCTTGATGGTGCACATGATAAATAATAAAATAATAATGGTTAAAAGAATGTAGTGGTTCCTGAGAACTCAAAGCACTATAACAAGGTTCCATAGAATCCAGAATAGTGTTGCAGTATCAGACATACTTCCATACAAAAGAGTTACTGTATTTGTGAAGTAGCCTTCATTCCACTCAATGACAGAGCACTTGCAACAACACCTCTGTCTTCTTATGAATAGCTATAATAATATATATTCAGTTTAACCTCATCCCTGCATGTTAGAGGACATACCATAATTAATTGAATACAATGCATGATCGTAAGAAATTAGCATGTTTATAAATTCTCTACAATGAAAAAACTTGACCACATCCCCAGTAGCTGCATAGTTCTAGTGGTTCATATGGTAAAAAGTCGTCAATACAGTGCATACACAGTCCAAGCCACAACGATACTGGCGCCACAATCGCAGAGATGGAGTCTGAGACCGACTCTCGACCTCGACAATGACAAATTTCAATCACAAGAGACAAACTCGACAGCGCCATACAGCTTCCAAACATCAGATTGGTCGCAGCATGGTACACAGCGTGCGTGCTATATATAGCACAAGGCTAGCTTTATTATATTTAGCTACGGGATTACGTCAGCCAAGAGAATGGGTGAAGTTTGGCTGGCGGTATAATATTATACTTGTCAGAGAAAGTAGCACTCAGCTTATTAATTTATTCGCTGGATACATGCGTCAGATACTCGACATATAATAATACTGATTTTCAAGTCTCAGAAAGGCTCCACGTAGGCCCTGAATTTTCAGGCAATTACCTTATAGATTATGTCATTAATACCTGAAAAGTAAATCGCTACTGGGGAAATAATAAAAAAACTTAGACTACATCCCTCGTCCCTCATTCACTGCGCCTACTGTATGCCGCCATTATGGACCTCAGAATCATCGACAAACTGCGCATGCTACATATACGCCTATAAAATTATTAGGGCGCACGGTTTGAGCTGGTTGACCTGGACGTAACCTCCACTTGTCATGTGCTGGACAGAATGGGGAAATCCCTCAAGTTTTTGTGGAGAGGTAATCTTTATCATTAACATTAAATTTTTTTGTTGACATGTGCGATCATACCCATTATGCATTGCACAATTGTGCTTATTTTGGGTCGATTATCCATGGGAACTGTGAAATTGGACCCTATGAAAACTTCCCACTATACCTTATAGTGGATAATTTTTGTGGGGTGCTAATTTCGTGACTGCTCTAACAGTCACAAAATTTAGTGCCCATAAAATTTGCCACAGCAGGTAAAGGTCATCTGACAAAAGTTGCTGTGAGTGTGCACGCAATCGTGATCAAAGGCATGGTATCCGCCTCCAACCTCTTGAGTACGTACGACCATTGAATGCTGTATGAATCTGAAAAATCTCTGTTTGGTGAGTCATTGGTAGGTTTGCTTGATGATGGGGCCAACGGGGCATGGCAAGTGCGATCGTCAAGAGCCATGAAACTTAGAACCATGAAAATTAATTCTGGAGGCTAAATCTTACTTAAATTCACAAAAATTTGCATCCCCGAAAATTAGCTATTATATAGTATTATAGTCAGAGAAGAAGGGGCTTATACACAAAAAAATTACACGTGTGCTTGAGCTGAAAGTGGGGTGGGGGGGGGGGGGGGATACATATTATGTGTAAGAGTGGGGTATAAAATTATGACCATAGTTAACGTGGCAATTAAATTCAATGTACATACCCCAGCATTGAGGTCCACTCCAATGTCCTCAAATCTGTTCAAATTAGCTCCAAAAGTGAGCTGCCGCGCTCGCTGCAAGGGAAAACATGATTATGAGGGCCAAGAACATGTGTAACAGCCCACAGCCACAGATGGAACTGCATGGTAGTGGAATTTGGCATCCAACTGCAAATATTATACCGTACCCTTGTGAAAAAGGGCCTATGGGCCTAGACTGGGGGATGGCCGATACTCAAGGAATCAGTGTCGCAGTTATACACGAATGAATACCCAGGTAAATTACCCATAATTCTAATATTGATTTCAGTCTTATTCAAGTACATTTACCAATTGAGAGCGAGGACGGCCAGCTATTGGGTCGATACTGCATCGTGTGCCGTTGATGGCAGCTGTATTAAGTGGGTGTGGTTATGATAGCTTACCGTGCATGATCGTTCTGAAACACGGCATAAGGTTAACCAGGCTTAGTTCTATGGCTGTTTAGCAGATTACTTACCAATCTTACTTCAATTATTTTAAGTTCAGTCCTCATAAACCAGCCATTTGAGCTACCATAAATCGCGAATATTTCATGTCTAAAATATTTCATGCGATAATTTTTCGCATTAAATAATTTTCGGACAAATGACCCTGTACCGCATTGTTGTTAATATTGCGCATGTATTTCGTGCGTTTAATTATCGCACAAGCCATGCTATCTGAAAATATTTTAACATCGAAATATTCACGATTTACGGTACTTTTTTCTAGGGCAGATACACATGGGTGCACATTCATTAGACCTTAACAGGAAATTGAGGCCAAAGTAGGGGGTGGGGTGGGGTGGGTGGGCTGATATTCCGTAGTTGGCCGGCCCTCTTTTGTGAGGGTACAGTACTAATAATTCTGACCTGACACAATAGTGCACAGATATTACATGTATACGAAAGGGGGGGGGGGGGGGGGAGATCTATAGATTATCCCGCCTCCCTCCCCCCCCCCCCCGGCACTTTGTAGAGGAGAAAAATGATGCATACAGAAAATATTTATACTCACAGACGGTCTTGATTCATTAGTCACTGTCTCTTGGCGATCTGCTTTTATCTGATGGGCAACACCAGTAATAAAGAATGGATTCCTTTTCATAATTATGCTAGCTTATATACCTGCTCTGCTATGCGTTTCTTTTCTGCATCAGTCTTCTTCTGTAGCTCCCTCATCTTGGCCATTCGCTCCATATACTCTTTGTCCTTTCCACTTTGTCTTCCATCAGCAGAGCCACGAGAGATTCCACTCTATAAATACCGTAGAAACTGGTTGTTAAGCGCTGCTCGCTGTTAAGCGCATACTTTTTATTAAGCGCATAGTTCTGTGCGAGCCTTACCGCTCTTTGTTAGGCGCATATGCCCAGCAAGCCACCTGAACGACAAGCGGTCGGTTACATGAGCCCAGAAAGAAGGCTAGAAGTAGGCTGGAGAAGAAAACGTCGAGAATTACGCTCTCCGGTCGCTTCTTGGCCACACTGTAGGCCTTTCTACTCTCGACATGCTCTTTACGCACACCCCACCTACCGTGTTTTAGCACTTTTAATTAAGCGCATACTTTTTGTTAAGCGGATATTTTCTTGCTGCCGCGTGTTATAAGCGCATGCGCTTAATAACCAGTTTCTACGGTAGTTGACAGGGAGTTAAGAGTGTGCTTGTATGCATTTGGTCAATCTTTAGCTGCCCTTCCCCCACTGTTTCAATGTCACATGCAAAAAGTGCTAAATAGATCCAGGAAACCTGGAGGTGAGGATAAAGTTGATGATCTTACCGTAGATGAGTCAGTAGATACTGCACTAGACACCTGGTCTTCCAATAGGCTGTGAAGAAAAATGTTTCTACAATAATAAACAGGTGCTATAAATCAATGTTTATGATACTATTAGTAATAGTTTACACACTCTAAGCCAAGATGAATGCACATTATCATAAACATAATCTCGCTATTCCCCCTGCACTCTCGCATTGGGAAAACAGGAGTCCCAGCACATTTGCTCCTACATCTATAGGTTATGTATATGTATAAGCCCCTTCCTATCCTGACTCAAAGTATAGAAAGAGTAGCTACAGCAAATGCTTGGTTGCTGTAGACAAGACATTCGTTGGTGTGTAATGATTAGCATGCAGAAATATCATGATCCCATACATAAGCTCCTCACCTTTTACACTTTGTGATTTCAACTAACGCAATTTGCAGGAAGTCATCATTCAACAAGACCACAGTGTCGTCCACCTGCACATGTGGGTAGTCACTTTGAAGTAACAGAAGCATAATACCATGCTCCTGGCAACGATACTGGCATAATAAGGAAGGAAGGAAGGCACATTTGGAAAGATTCAACACAGTCAAACTTGTCGATACAAACTATGGCCAACTCAGTATAATACTAGAGCTCTGTAGAGCACATACCCCGTGTGAACATTGCGTAATCTACTTTTGTGTGTATGGGTAAAAAGTACTGAGTAGAAATGCTGCTTGGTTGTATATAGGGCTCCCAGTGATATCAGCCAAAAAACCACTGAGCCTGTTTTTCGCCAATGCAGCTGTTTTGTTGTGCTTATGAGTCGCTTAGGTGCCTAGGCATCAAGAGATGGTGATTTTTGTGCTAATGACAACAATAACGACGACATGACCAATTACTTTACCCCTTGCGCATGTGCGCGGGGTAAATATATACAACACATGAATGCACACACACATGCACATGCATACACAGTTTTGTGGATTGTACATGTACATACCTCTGTCCATCCCACCATTGCCAAGAAGTCTCTGGCTGGCTGATGAGACCACACTCGCTGACTGAACGTCTTGTTAGCTATTCGAAGTCGTCTGTACTTCTCCTCTCCAGGATGGCCCAGGGCATTCCTACACCAGAATAATAATTATTAATCCCTTATCCTACTTAACATAATAATAATTATTATTAATGTAAGTTGGGACCAATTATCGCAGATTTGCAATCAAAACTTCATATTAGGGAGCAATGTGGATGTCATGCTAGAAAGTTTACCAATGTCATGTGGTTATCAATAGTAGTGCCTGCACTTTCAGGATTCATTGTATATTTTCACCTTACTATCAATGAAATCAAATCCCCACCTTTAGCAGGGGCTGGGGGAGGGGGGGGGGCACTTTTATGCAGCACATAATGTCATATCTACCAATATTAAGGCCACTCCAATTAAATTTTGATGTATTGTTTCACAAGTACGGCGACTCAATATTTTGCCAATTTGATTCATAAATGTAAATTTCTGGGTGTGGTTTAAAAGTGCGCATGCGCATTTGCTGCCATATACATTTACTAGTCGTGGGCACAGATTTCATGTAAATTCTTGTGGGAGATGACAGATCAGCTGTGGGTCAGTGCTGAAGTAAAGCGGGGGAGTGTTGTGCTGGATTCACCTACCGTTTTGCCAGTCACAGTCAAGGATACGTTTGGCTCACTAGTGATAGCAGCAAAAAAATGAAATTCATAATTCTTATAATGATATTCATAACTTTATAATGAGATTCATATAATTTTATTATGACGTTTACAAATTTATTCCTACCTATCGACTCACTCTTTCTGGCTATCCTACTCGTGAAACAATATATCAAATTGGAGTGGCCTAACCAGCCCTCCTTGCACCAGTACAGTTTACTATGGGTAGCCACCCCATCAATCACCTTCCATGCAAAATTTCTGGATCAGCACCTAAAACTTGATAAAGTGGTAGGGTGTTGCCAACGTAATCTGTCGGGCTCTTGGTCACAACCAAAACAATTTGTGTCAAGTTGAACCATATTATTTACTGGGTGATCCAAAGGTCAGGAGCCCCATACAAGATGAGTTCTCTATTCTATTAAAAGCTGCACCTGCAATTAAAACTTTTGCAGGGTACACCGAGTACCTAGATTCAGTATCATATTTAAAACCAGTGACCTTACTGTGTAATGGTTGATAGAGTATCCAGCGCGACCAGAGCATCATCACGAGACAAAGAGCAGCAGAGAACCTGAAGCTGACCGTCAAATGAATCCAAACTCATCTCTTTACTTTGCGTCCAGTGTTCTTTGATCCTAATTTTGACACGTCATATTAGTAGGTAAGGGTCGACTCCATCACAAGCGCGGTGCTCCAACGACCCCTTACCGTATATTTTCAATGTAAGAGTATTATTGTGCCTTCTTTACAATGTTCTCACTCCCTCTCCCTCCCCTTACTAGTATTGCAGTACAAATTAAGAATCAGTCACTGATGGTTACCATCCTAGGCCTACCCCAGGTGGTGAGTCAAAACGGTCATGTGGTGAGGGCCCATCATTTGATCTGAGTCATGTGAGTGTGTAGCCACATCATGCTCTTGTATACTGACATGTTATTATTATGGTCATACAGTTTGAGTCTGTGACAGCTATGGGGAGCCAGGATTTAGAGCAGCCAAATTGTATTACAGCATAACAGATCAGTGATTAGCTATTCGAATACAGAGATTAGAGCACAACAGACACTACCATTCACACAACAGTGCATGATGTTTATCTCAGTGTAGAGCCAAAGAGATAGAAAAACTGTTGACCACTTGGGAGTTGCTTTTGATATGAAGCACTGATCCGTGAACAAAGGTTCAAAGCTAGTCTCTTATTGTGATTGATATGATACGGTAGATGTGGAAGCTTCAGCAAGATGATCACAACTCCTAGTACCAGTAGCTAGTGCTCTAGTACAAGTACACAATTCAATTAGGATCTGGTGCTCTGTATCCTATATAGTTATAGCTAGCTACAGCTTGGCCCCATTAGCTAATTAGCTATGTTTTATATAGAGCCACAACTGCAGATGTTACAGTACTAGAGTTGAGTTACATGTTGTTTGTTCTAAAACACTACATAACTGTTTATGACATACCAGATGTGTAGCTACTAGCTACTGATTGTAAATGGAACAGATAATAATAAACAATACACATAACATGGTTATAAGATAGCTAGGTATATCACTATTGTACATGTCTGACTTGGTATTTTACTATTTGAATGTTACAGTGAAGCTAGCTATGTGTGGCTACTGTGCACAAGTTGGGTCGTTGGGGCTATGAATTTGGTACGTATTCCGTCCAACAGTTCTAGCAAAAACTTCCTCTACAATTGCTTGGTCATAGGGTGGGTCGTCTCTTTCCCTGTATTGATATCGTTTGGCTGCCACTGAGAATAGGATAAGTCCAATTATTGCTAGTACAGAGACAATAAAAAAGTAGCCAAAGTCACAATTAAGTGCTCTGGGGTTTTTTCTAAACGTTCCATCTTCCCAAGATTGAGGTATGGAGAAGGGAAGGAGAAGGATAGCACTAGAGAGCTGAAAGAGTCCTCTGATAGCAAAGAACACTCCAACCAGGAGACCTTTCATAGAGTGAGGGCTTTGGGCCGATATGAATTCAAAGGCAGTGGTTGTGATCAACATTGGACTAAATCCAATGAGAAGATTTGGTAGGATATGGAATCCCCAGTGTAAGCGTAGTGCCTTAACATATTTACTGGTCACATTAATCTTGAACATACAATAGCTGGATGATCCATTTATATAATATGAAGGAATACCTGGGTCATTGACGTTCAATAGGAGATGACCTAGCAAATCAGTTCCAAACATAGTGAGTACACCAAGTAAAAGCAAAGTTCCTCCCACAAACAAACGCTTGAAAATCTTTGGAATACACCGACGAAGGAAAGAAAAAATTATCCAAATATACACAGGGAATGCGATCACTGATAGCACCTGACCCAGACTCCCACTCTCTAAAACAAGCCATCTGGTGGTACAATGACTCTTAAATTCTGGTCCATACCCAGTGTGCAATGTAAACGAAGGGAAAATAAAATAGGATACAGGGACTTCTAGTAAAAATATAGGCGCTAAGGCCATTAAGATGACAAGAATTCTTAGAAAGGATTTTACGTCTTCCACTTGTTCTGTAGTGAAGGGTCCACCATACCTTTCCTTAGCGAAATCTATCCTGGTTGGAATTTCATTGCCATAATAAGTAAAAGCACTCCGTCTGAGTGCGTATTTGTGTTTCCTGGCAAAATGAAGCACTTTAAAGACAGTTTTGTATGGGTTGACTTGACCTGGTTCGGAATAAAACCAGTGGTTCTTCCGACAACTGAATACAAGCAGTGAGAAGAGCACCACAAAAAACACCGGAGGTAATGAAAAAATGATGTAGAGAAAATTATTACTACTTTGAGCAGTGCAGGCATATGCTGCAAATATCAGATGTATAACTGGTGTGGTAATGCTACCAATCCAAATTGCCCAGTGCACAAACAAACCCAAGTACTCACTTGGAGCTTCATGAAGCTGGTCAAGTCCAAGCTGGATGAAATTAGCCTGGAATCCTGATAATCCAATTACGAACAAAACAAATGCGATAATCCCAATCAGTGCCAATAGATATTTTCCAATTTCATGCCAGTGGTCAAGAATTTCCCTCTGGTGGTCGATAGAAGCCATTGCTAGGGTACTACCGACAGTAAAGAAGCCCATGGAGCAAACGAGAATACACAAACTACCTATGACTGTCTTGTATCTTCCACAGCATACATCAGCCATGAAGCCACTTAGTGGATAGATAAGAAGTACCAGAGCAAGACAAGTGTACGGGATGAGAACATTGATGAAAATGTTAAGGTGATGTTTGTGTCCATGAATTTTGAGTGTCTTGCCAGCAACTCCAAGAGCTACAGATGAGTCCATGGCAAATGTATAGGTTGATCCAACAATGGCTGACCACACCAGGATGAGAGCAGCAGCCTTTGATGGAGGGCAAAGGTGTCTAGGGAAGGCACACGCATGACCAAGTCTCTTTCGATAGGATAACTGTGGCAGTGGTGAGCCAAGCAGAGGCTGTGCTTCTGGTGTACTCACAGGCTCAATCATAGGACTACCAGTTGAACTCTTGGACTCCATTTTATAGTAACTATTGATAGCTAGCTACATATAGGTATCTAGCTAGCTAGTTATGAGAACTGGTGTGTACTCTTGATAGATTCAAAGCTGACAATTTAATGCATAGGCACTAGTACTGTCACACTTGACTCAATGTACCTATAGAGGAAACAGGTTATGAAAACTTATACCGTATGTAGTAAAAGTTGACCACTTCCTTATAGTGAAACCACAAATGTTTACATTAGTGGAATGTTTACCGTAGTTACCTTGCTTCATGTATGTAATGTCCACTAGCATAATATTATTTAAGATTTATAAGAACATCCATAGTATGAATGTGATACATACAGTATAAGCTAGAATGTATACGTATCCATCCCTTGCATTACCAAGCTAACACTCAATGCAAACTCAAGCACTTGGGCAAGGATCTAAGTTGCTATGTTTCATCCATAGAAATTAATTAATTGCAACCTCACCATGATATCTAAGGGAGCAGACCTCATTATTGTGTCATCTTAGAATAAACATTACCCAGAAGCATGCAGCATTAATTGAAGTGCCATGAGGGCTAGCTTGCCATTGCACATCATGATAGTATATTAAGGATGTTCAATCCAATTATTCTGATCAGGGTAATACTGTACTTCACACTGAACTAAAAGCAAGATTTCCTTTATGCCATGCTTACCAAAACATGAGCTTTCCGACACATATTTGGCAGAGGAGAGAGCAGAGTTCTTGTAAAATAAACGAAATGTGTAGAAAACTTTGCCCTATCCTATACATTTCCTACAATGTCATGCATGAAATCCGAGTAACTGTTTTTGTCTAGTGTCATGCAGGTAGCTATACGTATAAGGTTTTAACTGACATGATAGATGGTGACCACACAGATGCATACAGCTAATAATCTATTCCATATGCCGGCATACTCAATAATATCGGGCACACAATTATCAAGGTACAGGTAGCCTAAAGGTTCTAGTATCCATGTGTGATAAATGGTTGGCCGGAGTCAGGCATACTTAGATTGTTATAGTACATGGTTGCATAATTATATTCTGTATTATAATATCGTGAGAGCTAGGTTTGTAACATAAGACACTCTTGGGACTGACCTAGCTGGCATACTAACTTATTAAACAGCCACGCAGAGGTTAATATTATTATAGTGCATGCATGGATGCATTAAAAGGATGTTTGTCTTGACTACAATGCTGTTATGGTTTTTATGAAAAGAAACAAGGCATTGTATACATAAACTCTCAACCTGAGCAGTGTTTCCATTTCATGGCTACAGCAGCTACGTACAATCATGTAGCTACTGGCATCTAGAGTTGATCCCCCCCTGCCCCCCCCCCCCCCCCCCCCCGAGAGCAGCCACCATTCCTAACAATTGAGTTTGTCTATCTTTCCCAAAGATTTCAATAATAATAATGGTCCCTTTTCTCAGCATGCAGGTCACGACAATGCCTGACTTATCCACTTCTACACAATTAATTGATGTAGTTTTAGTGAGTATGCTAGCTATACTATAGCTATAGATACAAACAACCTACATACTGTACACTGTCAGGTGGTTGTTGCTCTGGCCACACAGCTCTCAGTGTGGTCAAGTAGCTAGCTATGATAGAATTAGACGTTGTGTGCATTTTGACAAGGCTGGCCCTGAGGAAGTTATAATGTGTTTTTGTGGGCTTGAAGGTTCTCTTTTCGCTGTGGAGCTATAGGTATCTAAATTAAGCTCTGCAGTGCAGAAATGTAAATATTGTTCACAGCTTCCATACGGTTGTGGCTAGTCATGAATACTTGGCTGAGGATTGCTATCGTTCAGTGATACTGGTTTATTAAACATTCTGCATGGGTAATACCATCTTAGACTGCATGATAAACACTGTAAAATGCATGTGCAGGTGCACTATCAGAGAGGTGCATGTCCTGTTGCTTTGTTGTAAACGATGTATAGTACATAGGAAATTATCTATTATTATTAGCTATTAGCTATAAGCTTACGTATGGACTATAGGTAGATATAGCGATCGGTATTAACAAATGAACCTTTCAATTTGTGGCTGAAGCCACTAAACATACAAAAGCTCTCATTTTTGCCTGTGCTTTGGGCCACGGTAGTTGGTGTGCTTGATAGGCAGTGCCAGTAAAACCAAGACGTTTCTACGGGTGGAGCAATTTCTCTCCATTGCACCTCATTATAGAGCCTCTAAAATTAATGTGCATTTTAAATGAAAATCTATCACTCGATCCAGTAGCTAGTCCAATGGGAGCCTGAGGGAAAGAGAGCCAGGCAGGCCACCACCTCTACGGGGGGGGGGGGGGGGGGGGGGGGGGGGGGAGTTGGGGGTCAGAGGTTGAGTTTTGGGTAAACTTGTTATTAGGGTTAGTTAGCATATAGCTATGGCATGGTTACTTTTCAGGGCTAACTTAGTTTCTAGGGTTTAAGTAGCTATGGCAGGGTTAGTAGCTAGTCTCCAGCGTTAGTAGCTACGTGGAGTTGCTATTCCATATTGAGTCTGGCTGGGGAAATGTTACAACTGATTTAATCGGTTCTAGTCATATAGGCAACTATCATATTTGCTGGCTAAATGTAACCTCTACTGCACCTTTTCATGTCTTAGTTTAGAGCCTCAAGATTTTTTGAAGCATTCAGTCCACTAATTGATTGTAGGTGAGTAAGTTACTAAGACGTTTTTGACAATGATCTACATGTAAACTTTAACTTCAGATACTTGCGCGTCAGAAGCAAGAGCTGGCAAAGGGAAACAAGCCTGTGAAGGGCTCCAAGTACTCCATCCACAGCTAAGGCTGAAATCTTACATTCAGTGGCAAGCTCTAGTGAACCCTTACCTATGTGCTTGAATTTTCAAAGTGCATGTTTCTGCATTGGTTGATGCATGCAGAAGCATGTTTTCAAGGGAATAGCTATATATTACACTTGGTTATTATATTATTATAATATAGCCTCGAGAGCCTAGTCACGGTGAGGCTATACGTATACCTTTGTCACCCCCCACTCTTAATTATTCAATGATCATTGCTTTTAATTTCCTCCCCCTTGACAAATTAAAATGCTGAATGAAATTTAATCCTGATTGAAACACAATAAAACTAGAGCTCTATAGAGCACATACCCCGCGCGCTCTGTAGCCACTGTAGTACATTGTCTGAGGCATACATATGTAGCTGTTTCATGACGTGACGACCCTTTCCAACACCGTGCTTGAGCATGCGCAGTTGCATCTGCATACTATTATGCTAAAAGAGTGGGTGTGGTCGATAAACCACAGGCATGCCAAACAGAAAATGCACGATTTGTAGCACTAGTAAGCGTTTTTGAGAAATTTGAAGCGCGTATAAGCCAGTTTTTCACCGATATCTACCGATTGGTTGTGCTTACAGCACGCACAGACGCCTAGAACTCGAGATCTGGCGATTTTCGTGCCGACAACAGACGGACAAACCGATTGCGCGCGGGGTAATTATCACAAGGGAATCAATAACTGAATCAGTATAATATATATTATCACTAGCTAATAATAGTTTATGACTCGCTGCATGATCCTGCAAACACCCTTTCCACATGCATGCAGTTGTATGGTGGGTCATCCCTCTCCCTATACTTGTAATGCTTATGCACCTATCAATGTATTGCCCCACCTACCACCCCACTGGCAAAAGGTGGGGATTTGATCGTATTTGACCAATAAACATGCCCCGGATCAGGGGGATTTGATCAATATTTATGGATAGCAGGGGGAAATATACAGTCCTAATGGGGGGATTTGATCCAAGCATTCGCTCCAGGAGAGAGGCAATTGATTTCACATAGGTCAAATCCCCCACCCTTGCCCGTGGGGTGGTACCTGGGGCAATACATTGATAGGTGCATTAGCAACAATAGTGAAGGCAATCAGACTCAGTAATCCCACAAGAAAGACAAAAATAAGGTAGCCAGAGTCACAGTTGATTACTGATTGCTGATGTCTCCAGAAAACATCAAGGGAGAAGAAAGGGAACAAGATAATTGAGCTGATGAACTGAAACAGACCTCTTGTTGCAAAGAAGAGCCCAACAAGGAAGCCTTTCATAGAGTGAGGACTTTGAGCTGAGATAAACTCGAGTGTAGAGGACATGATTAGCGATGGAGCAATTCCCAGCAATATATTTGGCAGAAACAGCACCGCCCAATGCATTCCAAGAGCCATTGTAGAAGTTCTCTGGATTGTTGAAAGAAACATGCAAGCAAGGCCTTCGTGGTGTCTGTAGTAGTCACTGACATGTCCAATAACATCGATTAGTAACATGCTTCCTGCACCCAATAGAAAAATGAAAATACCTATCCACAGCCGAATAAGCGTGCGTGGAATGCAATTTCTGAGCAGTGAATAAATAATCCAGATGTACATGTATATGGGGAAGAGAACTACCCGGCACAGTCAAACTTTCATTGTTCCTGTGTCAAAAATGGCCCATGTAAGGGTGCAGTTGTGAAAGTAAACTTCTTTATTGTTGGTTGTAAAATGCTGAGCAAATGTCGAAAACACTGCAACTGATGGAACTTTTATCACAAACACTGGCCCAAGAGACAGAAATATTGTCAGTATCCTCAAGAATGTCTTGACATCCTCCACTTGCTCAGTTGTAAACGGTCCTCCATATCTCTCCTTGGCAAAGTCAATTCTAGATGGCACTTCATCATCTGTGTAGGTAAAAGCACTACGTCGAAGTGGATGTTTATGCTTCCTGGCAAAATTGAGGACCTTAAAAATAACTTTGTACGAATTGCGTTTTGCCTTGCCCTTATTACAGAACCAGTGGCATTTGCAATAGGCAATGATCCCCATGAACAATAGTATGACCAAACAAAAGGATATGACTAAAGGCAAACAGATTACGACTCTCTTAGCATGAGATTCATGTTCACAGGTATACCATGTGTAGAGGATGTCAACTAGTGCAGCTCCTACCTCAGTTACCCACTCCATCCAGTGCACAAATAATCCACTATACTCATTTGGAAACTCAAACAACTGATCTAGCCCAAGCTGAGTGATATTAGCCTGGTATCCAGCAAGACCACTGACACTCAAAACATATCCAATCGCTCCAAATACACCAAACACAACTGCATGTGTTTTATCAATTAGAACTAGCTGATGCGTAAAGAATTTTACCAGGTACAAAATGGAATCAAGTGATGTGCTTATAAATCCAATTAAAAGAATGGCAACACTTGCAATAATTGTCCAATGTGCACATCAGCCAAAAATCCTGCCAAAGGATAAAAGAGAAACACAACTGCAAAGCCAAGATAAAGAAAAAAATGCTCTCTCGTTCAGCCAGATGGTATCACCAAATTGAATGTGCAGTTTATCACTCAATGAACCCTTGACCATCTCCCCAGTAATGGTGCATGTGGTAAAAGGTCGTCAATAGAATGCGTACACATCGATCGATGCTGGTCCCAGAAATCATGGAGATGGCGTCTAAGATCGACTCTCAACCGTGATAGCGACAAGTTTCGATGCTTCGATCACAGAGACGAACTCGAGAGTACAGTATTCCTTCCGAACTTCAGGTTGGTCGCGCTGCTGCAGTCTCGCGCAGGCCAGCCCCTTGTGACAATGATGCGTGCTATATATAGCGCAAGGCTATCCACCGCATTACGTAAGCCAAGAAAACACGTGAAGTTCAACCAACAGTGCTTCTCAGAGAAAGTAGCGATCAGCTTGTAATCTATTCGCTGGATACACGCGTAAGATACTCTACATATTTACTGACTTTCAAGTCCCAGAAAGGCTCCAGCGAGGCCCTGGATTTTTTCATAATTACCTCATAGGTTGCATCATAATTTCATCATAATTTCATCATAGATTACACCACAATTACCTATAACCACAGAAAAGTAAATTGCTACTGGGGAGATAATAACTGTGCAGCAATTCCTGTTCCTTTCATGATCAGAGTAAAGCTTGCACTCACCACTGCCGTTAGAATTAGGATGAGGAGAGCAGCTTTGGATTGTAGACATGCGATGGTAGAACTCGAGCACGACCGAGCCTCTCCCAAAATGAAGTATTAGGTAGCTAGTGATATAGAAGAGAGTAAGGGCTCACAATCTGAACTTACGATAATAGCTGGCTGAGGTGCGCGACTGTTTTGACATAAACTGTCCTGATCCATTTTAGCTAGTACCGGAGCAGCTAGTCCTGTAGCTTTCAAGTTTGTTCATAATAATGTAGTCATGGCAAGCAATGATGACAGAAAAACAATCCTACAATTGTTCCCAAGTGACTACACTGGAAAAAATGCATACTAAAATTAATGTTAGTAGAAAAACTACCAATTTTTAGTGTTTTTGCTGCTCACTGTCACAAGCCATGGTTTGTCTAGATTTTAGTATGCCTTTTCTAAATTTTAGGAGCCATGTTCTTACTCTTAGTGGTCGATACACATAACTTTGTCCCACTAATTCTTGGATACACAGTACTTAATTATAGTAGATTGTATCTCATTATTAGTTGTCTCTGCTACAGTTTCATTAGCAGAATCCACTCTCAAAATTAGAAAAATGATCTTATTTTTAGTTATTATAAACTAGTACATAGATTATATACACCACTTAGTCTAAGTGTCACATACTTAAGTATAGCAATTTTTACCTCTAACAATTAGAAATAAACAACTCAACACTACAATGCAAAGATAACGGACAAAGAATAACTGTCAGTAGACTATGGTCCATAAATAACAGCAAATAAAGCACTGAAGGTCAGTATTAATAGCAAGCTGTTCAACAAGATCCAGTTTGTTCTATCCTCACCAATTATTTCTCTCCCTCTGCGAATAATTTAAAAGTTCAGATGGTTTATCCCGTTCAATCGATGAAACTGTTGAATAATCATATTGTTTGCCTTAATAGGGAACTGGTGGAAAATAATAAGTGTGTCAAAGAGAGCTATTAGCCATGACAATAAAATTATCTTACCTATATAATTTTCGTTCCCTTATAAGTTCATATGCAGTCAACTTGACATGAATGGCATGTGGAAAAGGTTGATCAAATTTTGCCGAAATTCGGTGCCTTGATGAGAAACTGCAACATCAAATCTGTCAAATAAGTGCTACTAGAAATGAAGATGAATCTACCTTATCAAGGAATCAACTGTTACTGTTGATATCTGTGCCGTGTGCAAATGAAAACAATTAATTTTAAATTTGATAAACAACACATTGGGCTTAAACATAATTGTCTAACCTTTTCTTTTGTCTTAGCCTTTTACAAAGAAAATTTCAGATGATGTGCTGCCAGCCAAGTAGTCAAAATTCCATGGTCAACTGTTTGGAGAGTAAAATACCACTGAGGGCCCGGGATTCCAGGCTAGTTATCAGAGTATCTAAGCTTACCAGGACCAGAAATAGCAGGTGTAGACTCTAGCTTCACTGCATAAAGCCCAACAGGAGGAGGGATCCACTACTACCTGAGGCATCACAACCCATAGGTTAAACTCCACGGGTTCAAACCGTGCCAAGTTTTGTCTCAATAAACTCACTTTTGGCGCGTGCACATCCAATTGCTTCATGTATCACTTCTAGATTCACATCCATGATCACCAAAAGCCTTCCTTTTCTGAAGTAAAAGCCTTCTAGCCCGAGCTGGAGTCCATTAGCAGCCATGGCAGCAGCAGCCAACACAAGCGCACCCAGCTGCATGTTTCTGAATTTCTGTCACATGTATATCACGTGCATGCGTACCGCCGTTTTGGCCCCGCCCACTAGATTAGTGCAAGATACTAGGATTTAGTGTCTAGCTCTAATAATAGTATACTTGCACTACACTTTAGTATGCATGCACTGGAGTCTGTAGTGGGAGTGGTACTTGATTATAGTTTGTGATATCATGTACTCTAGCTCTTAGTGCAGTGGAACTACATTTCTGTGCAAGTTAACTCTTAATACTAGTACATAGCACAGCATACACTTCTAAATTTTAGTACCTAGAATGCTTTAGTAAACATGTACTGCAATTTAGCACACATACACTACTGTCTAGTAGGAACAGTACTTACTTTAAGTATGCTGTAACTAGTGAAGTCAAACATTCAGTATACACGTACTATACATAAGTATACATGTACTATAATCTAGTAAGAAAGATGCTTAAATTTAAAGCATATGGAAGTGAACACTAAAGCATAGTGCCTGCAATCTAAGAATAAGTAGGTACAGAATAGTATTAATTTAAGATACTAAATATTAGTGTGAAGCTCTAATTTAGAGGCTTATAAGCTACTATTTAGATGTTAGATTTCTACTAGTTTTTAGAAGAATATCCTACTTTTAGACTCTAGCTACTAATTTTAATATTATACACTTCTAATAAGCATGTACACGTCTAAAGAATAGTCCAAGTCGCTTTAATTTAGATTTGTACAGTCTTAAAAAAAGTACACTTGTCCTTAAAAAAGTATGCATGTCTTAATACTAGTGTGGTATAATCTATGTCCAGGTCGTATTGCACTTGAGTTAAGTGCATGCTACTAATTTCTAGAAGATACTTGTCTGTTTTTAGTGCGATTAGCATGTTTTTAGTGCTGCATTTTTTCCAGTGTAGTGTAATGTTACCACTGAAAATATGGAAGCTATAGCTATCACTATCAATACTCTTGGGCATTTCTGTTTGTGTAATATCGAAGTGAAAACCACTAAGATGTACATCATCTACAGAAAACATCACCGATTTGGGTGTTGAATTTGACATCATAAATATAGTCTGATGTTTTGCAAATTCATGGCTCTTGGATCCGTTCCAACTAACTAGTATTAAATCACCAAATGAATTTTTAATGCAATAATATTATTATAGGCTTGCATGATGATCCTATTAGGGATTGTTAGTAATCATTCCCTCACTATTGTCATTGACAGTGTCTTAATCCATCCCTCAGTTCCTTAATAATATTATATTAACATTAACAATACAATGACACTCATATAATAATATCCCAATGCATTATATAGAAGTCGATAGACAATGTAAGCTTCCATGTATGGAATGATCTAACCAATAATATTGAATATACTCAGCTGCGTCAAGCACAAAATTTATTATAGAACCACAAGCATGACAAGATTGCAACATAATAAGCATATACTTATACCTCAAATGGCATTATCCACAGCTAGTTTGAGTTCAGTGGCTACTTGACCGAGTTCACTGTCATCAAGGAGCTCATAGAGACCCTCCCAGGTGGCAGGGTAGTGGCGGGGAGGGTGATCCAGCCAATAAGAAATGACAGCTCTACAGCTTTCTTCATCATCCCTTCTCCTTGCCCACACCTCAAGCTGCTGTCTAGGAACCACCAAATCGCCTATGGTTCTCCATTTGTGGATGATAGACTTCCCCAACCGGAACTTCTTGGTTTCTCCTTGATTCTTCCATCTTATGACTGCTAGGTTAGCAGCAGTAGGTCTTGCTGTTGTTTAGGGGAGTCAATACTCAGGTTATCACTGCAGCACGATAAAAAAGGTTGCCAACTCACATGTATCCGACAAATCCTGAGGAACTTCAGATGATGATATTGAAGCATATTCCACAATGTGTGGTAAATGTGAAGCTGCATCCATAAAATATAGCATAAACAGTATAATATGACCAAACTGTCTGCGTTAACTCACAAGAAGCTGGGGAAGACTGTGAAGTGTTTGCAGCAGCGACTGTTTGATCAAGAAGTACTGGTCCTTCATGGCACACTACATTCAAAACATAATGCTCGGTACCTGCTCACTTCGTGAATATGAATATCCATGTATGTTGAGGCTTTATCTCTTCCTCAGGTCAATTTAGTTTTTCAATGCTGCATGCTGTAAACTAAAACCCTGGGAATGGGCAAGGGTATGAGGTTGCCTTTATCCCACAAAACAAAATAGCTTTTCAACAATTAGATACTCCTCACTTCTCCTCCCTCTTATATACTCTTGCACAAATGGTTATTGCAATTGTCATTATGACATTTAATGATCATGCCTTTCAACCCAAGCAGGCTACCAGCTATTTATAACATGGCATGGATCGATGTGATAAGCTCCAAAATTAGTCTCGAACCCAGACCCCTCCTTTTCCGCAGCGCTGGATGTATTGCATCACCAGCACGCGGAAGGAAGGGTCTGGCAACTCTTGCACGGTTTTCGTGTTCTCTAGAGGAATTTGCATAGAGCCAATGGGGTGCGAGATGTCATGTGACTTTCGAATTATGGACCGCAGGAACGCGCGATCGCGGTTGATATGGCATGCACTGATACGACAATACTGTGAGTGAAAAGTTATGGCAAGTTTATTGACACAGTAGACTACTAGAGAACACGGCGAATGAGATGGGCTACACAGCACTCCGTGATAAGCCCGAGAAAGAGGCTGTTTTACTAGGAAAAGACGTCTTTGTGTCTGTGTTCAGCGATGATCCTGACTCGATGAGGTGCTATGTTAGTCGTCTACGCTTGCTAGAGTCTTCAGGTAGTGAGCAACAACGTAGCAAGCACCATTTCATGGCTGTGAAGTCTATATATGAGTTATGCGAATTTAATATCGCCAAAGAACAAAATTTTAAATTATAATGAAATTCCGATCATGTGACTATAGCTTTTATTGCATACCAAACGCACACGAAAACCATGCAAGAGTTGCCAGACCCTTCCTTCCGCGTGCTGGTGATGCAATACATCCAGCGCTGCGGAAAAGGAGGGGTCTGGGTTCGAGACTACTCCAAAATAAGTATAGTCTGAATTAACGGAAGTATGGTTAATGTATTATACCGTACTCGCTCTAATTATCCGAACGGCCAAAAATAATTATTAATACCGCCGTTCGGTGTTAAATAGAAAGTAAATAAATTCGGGCAGTGGTTTGTTCGAGTGTAAATAGAACGGATCAGGTGCAAATGGAGAAAGCACTATTATAGCGACGAAGAAACAGTAGTCGATGTCCAACTATAGGTTTATCATTGTCAGCTCTAGAGTTCTCAGTATCGCTGTGCTCTCGAGCGATCGCAAAATGATCGCCGTCTGTGTCTGTGTTTACCTTTCCGCTCTTATATACTGTCCAAGATGTGGTAGCCACACTCTTCAATGAACGTGGAAGAGTTGTCTCGAGCTCCTGCCATGCCGTACCGCGTGGCCGTTCGGTTGATTTAGAGCGGGTGAGAAAACTTGAAATTCAATATGTTCGACGAATTAGGAAGGAAATAAATTACTTAAACTTGCCGTTCGGGCTATTAGAATGTTCGAATAATTAGAGCGAGTACGGTACCATTGGTTGTTTGTTCAACTCACTTGGATCAGTGGAAGAAGCAGTATTTACTGCACTGGAGTGGGCAGGAAGCAATTCTGATGCAGCTATATATACAATAGCATACAATGAATGAACTATTATCATAGCTATTATTATTATTACCAGAGTTATGACCCAATGTGGGTGAGACTGACTGCTGTGAAGTAGCCTGCTGACTTGTACTTCGAGGTCGTCTAAGTCCCCAAATATGGTAATTACTTGGTAAATTGCAACGTTTTTCTGTCTTATTGCAGAGCAATGCTGTAGGTTGACTACCACTGTAGAGCAGTTCCGCTGGGTGACCTTGGTTGGCACAATCAGTAATTGTGCAAGGGAAAGTTAAATGATGCTGAGTTTCAATGTAACTGAAGTCAGTCAAAATTTGCTTGATTCCTGACTCAATGGCACGAATCACCTCAGTACAAGTGTTTTCCACTGGCCAGTTAGTACGCTCGGTAAATTGAGGGTCAGGAATACAGGTTACTATAAAGTGAGTTGGCACAATACTTAGTATAACAGTATCATAGGGACCAACATTAAATGATACTTCGTTGCGATATATTCCATTTGTTTTGAGTGACCATGGCGTTGTCGACTCCATTTCATTCACCATCAAATATTTGATTAGAGCTCCAGCTAGACCTTTAGGGCAGTAGCCAGTTCCAAATGCTACAAGAATATGCGGTATTGATGTGTGAAGCTGAACAGCATTCTTCTCGGCAATATGTGCAAGAGCACATGGAACAAAGTACTTCTTTTTGTTCCCTTCATAGAATGGGGCTACAATTCGCAGATGCTCCATTAAATCACCAAACTGAGTTGCTGTAAGGATCAAACCTGAAGGCTTTCTGGAGCTAATCTTCTCAAATTTGCTCACTGAGAAAATCCCTTTCTCCCTGAATGATTTCATTTGTTGTGTACCAGCTTTTTCAAAGGTGAAAGTGTCAACAATCAAATCAGTCACTTTATCAAACAGGAACTGTGGCTTGATTACCACTACATCCTTTACAGAATCATGTGGAAAGTAACGAATAAGCCCCATTTTTGAATGGATGAAATGTAAAGCTTCATTCAGCTCCTCTCGGGTAGTTATTCCACATCTTTTTGCAACTTCAAAGCAATGATCATAGCTTACAACATCGCCTTCTAGTTTCCTAAGAGAAAGGCTGTAGATAAGCCAGTGTACAGGTGAAGTCATTTCAAACTGGTCTCTCTCTATAACACGTTCAAATGCTAAACGGATGCTCTGAAAATCTGATTCACTCTGTGAAAAATTGTCAACTGCAAATAGAAGATGATTAGGAGATGCAAATTCGACTAAATCTTCATAGTGCGATGTTGACTCAATGACTTCTCGAAGCTGCTTGTCTACCTTGGCAATATGGCTATCAGCACTTGCACTATCAAGCTTATCTTTGTGAGTGCCAATGAAGAATACCTTTGGTTTTAGGGGAATGTCGTGCTCTTGCAAACCTTTGTACACAAATGTACCCATGGAAGCAATAGTAGCCAGTGTATGGAGTATTGCCTCTATCGTAGTGAAAGCAGATACATAAGGCTTTGCACTTGTTTTATTAGGGTGGTCGTACTCGATTTGGTAGCGATGATTGAAATCTCGATCCAGTCGGAAGACATAGAAGAAAATGGAAGGACCAGATACCAATAGTGGCAATACCTCTTGAAATTCAATCTGACCCCCAGTGTTAGTTAAGTAGAGTGACCAAGACTTTTGCAAATGTTGCAGAAGAGTGGTAAAACCAATATCTTTGTCTTGCACCACTTTTTCAAAAATTTTCATAGGATTCTCTGCTTTCTTTCTGACAACTTTCTTCTTAATCATGTTGATTATTCTTGAACCTGTTCCCTGAGGTGTAGCTGGTGATCGATGTTCATGTTCTCCAACAGAAATGAACTGTGAGTTGCTGCTGAGTTGCATTAACTTAATAGCTTCATCATCACCTTCCATTGCTGACCATGTAGATGCTTCAATATTTGTTGCCACAGTACTAGATTTTTCTACTTTTACTTGAACTACATCCTCAGCTACTCCAGTGCTAGGTGATGTAACTGAAGGCATTCTACCAAGAAGACGCTCCATGATAGAATTCTTGCCTGAACGAGCAAGACCGGTAAAAACTCCATGAACTATGGTGTGATGCAGGTGTCCCTTCTTCTCCATGGCCCATTTTACTGCAGCCAAATGCTTATCTGCATTTATAAGCAAAAAACAGAGAACAGAGTTAATTTTTAATGGTATATCTAATTGCTGTATAGAAGTATATCTACATGTCATGCACTCTGCTTGACACTGTACCATGGTATACCATATGTACAAATCGATCGTATACCGTATGGCCTGAAATTTTCGAGGGAGCCAGCTTTTGCGGTTGACTGGCGATCCATGAAATTAAATCCGTGAAATAAAAAGCCTAAACACACGTTCTTGTGACGTCGATACACAGCATGCCATTGTGCATGCTGCTGCTGGATTGATCTAACAGCTGGCTTACTTCACACTAATTTTTTGCTATTAGGCTTCTTCTGCACTTTTTCGGCTAATTCTAACAAGATTTGAGCCATGGCACACGTATAGTAAGAGGCGGAGCCTAACAGATATTATGAGTGGAGCAACTCTGGAACGTCCATCCCTATAGGTGGGGCTTTGATGTGTACCAGTGGAGGAGTTGACCTTCAGGACCTGAGTGGGCTTAGAGGCCCAGGAGTTAGATGGTGGAGATCCAGCTGGACACCACAGACAGTCATAGGTGCAGTGGAGGTGGAGACCACGGGAACTGGTAGAATCAGGTGGACGGCAGGACTGGTAGAGACAGCAGTGGAGACCACGGAGACTGGCAGGTGGCCAGATAGAGACCACAGGTGGAAGCCACTGAAGGGGAACCACAAGAAGTGGATCGCCTGAGCACGGGACTGGTGGTGAGTACTCTGGTTGCAGAGGTGGAGACCTTAATGGAGAGTCTAAGATCCCTAGAAAGTGGGATGGCAAGATAATTGAAGGTCTCGAGTCGCATGGCGAGCAAATTGAGTGCAAGAGTGTGGTACCAGCTAAGGGTGGGGTTCACCCTGAAATGGCCAAGGGAGTCACAAATTAAAGGAGGATCAAGTCAAGTCAAAGAGCGAGCCGAAGCGAGCTCCACACAAGTGATGTCAATCGAGATTTTCCGTTTGTATATATATATATATATATATATATATATCTGCCGTCCGTCATTTCGTATATACCTGTCTTCCATTTCAACGATCTGCAATATTTCTTCCGTTACACGCATACGGCGAGCCAAGCGCGAGAGTGGAGCGAACACTTCAACGTAGAGCTAGAGAAAGAGGGCAAGCTCTGTGACATTGAGCGGCTAAAAAGGAAGAAAGACTGAGAAAACGCAGAAATAGATATCAGAAATTTCAAAAGGAGAGCTGCAGAGACTCAGACTGAGAGGGGCAAGGCTACAGAGAATAATATGTCATTCTAAGCAGGCAGAGCGAAACATTTTGAGTGCAGAGGGTCCATGTGAGACTTCAAATTCAAGGCCCTAAAAGATCAAGAACAAGTGACTGTTGCTAGCAAAATGATTATCGCTGAACTATGAGTAGCTAGAGACACGTTCTATCCATAGTTTCCACTCCCTCGAGTCAATCGTAATTCCGATCTGCATACCAAATCTATTGTACTTGTGTGGGGTTCGCGGAGGCTTGCCCCACTGATGTTAAAACATCGTCTCTAGTATAATATATTATTCCCTAAGGGTGAGTATGCAATCAACTGAAATCACCAGGAACAATTATTTGAGCGAAGAACCTGCCCTGAATTTAAGGGTGGGGATATGTAACGAACAGGAAACATTGCGTAACTGATTATTTCCTGTATTGCATCAATAATGTGTGTATGTGTGTATTGTTCAGTTCTCCCTAGTACTTCCCCTTGTTTAATTGCTGCAAGAGAGTGCAGGCAGGGAGCAGCCGTTACAGGTGGGGGCCTGTCCGGGGTCCTGTGATCTCTCACGGACGTGAGTGAGCCTGCTAACCAGTGTGAATTGGGGATCAGGACTTAGTGTGGCATTATATACATGCAGGTGTGATCGATAGGCATGGCCCTATACTCAATTTGATTTTTACCCCGCGCGCATGCGCAAGGGGTAAAGCAATCGGTTTGTCTGTCTGTCGTTGTCGGCACGAAAATCGCCAGATCTCGCGTTCTAGGCATTTATGTGTGCTGTAAGCACAACCAATCTGTACATGTCGGTGAAAAACTAGTTTTTACGCGCTTCGAATTGCTCAAAAAGGCTTACTAGTGCTACAAATCGTGCATTTTCTGTTCAGCATACCTGTGGTTTATAGACCACACCCATCTTTTAGCATATTAATGGTATGCTGATGCGACTGCGCATGCTCAAGCTGCGTGTTGGAAAGGGTCGTCAAGTCATGAAACAGCTATATCTCAGAGTGTTGCAATACTGGCTACAGAGCGCGCGGGGTATGTGCTCTACAGAGCTCTAGTTTGTGTATGCATCAAGAATAACTCACCAGTGCATTGCAAGTTACAAGTTTGTATAAGCAACTCTTAATTAGCAGTATTGTGCAATAGAGAATGCCAATAATGCCTGCAATTAGGCGTATGTCATGCCTAATGCGCTAGCTATAGTAGCTACGGTAGTACCGCATTCTCCTCAACATGACCTCCAAATTTTTGATTGCCTCATTAACTAATAAGCCCCCTTCCTATACTGTACATGTTATTGTGCCAGGGCATATCAAAGGTAACTCCATGCCACAGTTAGCATGTACAGTACAGAGGAATCTTTTGTGCATGTGGTGGCTTTCAGAAAAGCTAGTTTGAAGTCACTCCAACTGTCGTGATAGCACTTCTTGCTTGGCAAGAATGCTTTTGGGAGTCCAGATGCTTTTGCTTTTCTCTGAAGATGTAGACACATGGAACGAGTCCTTTTCCTTCCATCACCGATTGTCTACCTTTATAAGGACACTTTTGTTTGCGGGCACTAAATTTAGCAAAATTAGCGATTTGCCTAATTTTGGCTAAAAATTGGACCTGTGAATATTAAAATTTTCAAATAAACTAACAATAAAAAAAATATTAACAATTATTTTGAAAAAAATCGCTAAAATGAGTACCCGCTAAATGCACTATTTCTGAAATTAGCTAAAATTTGAACCCGCAAATAATCGTAGCCCTAAGGTATTATCATCTCACATAAAAGGTGCCGCAATTTGCTGCCAATTGGGGACTTACATTCAAGGTAAAATAAAATATGCAATAAGCCCTCTCCCCAATGTACATGGGCAATGTCTACTTCCTACCATTAGGTTCTTTGTGATGTTTTCAAGATTCGTATTGTGAGGTTTTATGCTCTGTTCAACAACATAATTAATTTTCCAACCAATTCTGCCTCCTATATAACCTAACAAACCATCAAAAACTCCATAGCAGAGACCTGATAGTTCATAAAACCAACCCATCACTGGTAATAGCCTACTACTATATATATAATATTATGTTTCTGGCATTATGTGTGGGTGGGGGGCTGGGGTGGACCTCAGTCTTCGAATCTTCCTGGTGTCCACATCCTTATAATTCCGAGCAAAGCGAGGTTCCCACTCGGGTCCTGGTGACACTTGCATGGTTTCCCAAATTTCGAAAATCTCGCTCTCAGCATCTAGAGCATCATAGGCCAGCCTTTGCAGTTTATCAACTGTTGATCAGATTGCTAACCTGCTACCGAGTGTCACAAAGCCGTGCAATGCTTCATCTTGCCTAAGTGTATGTACCCCATTTGAAAAATTGTGCGCCTCCCTTAAAGCTCGCACTCCAGTGTCACAGTTGTGACCCCAACTTCATTACTACTCACAGATTGGCTGACAATCGGCCCACTCTTTGAACATGTCAAACTGACAATCTAGCTAAAAATTGGACTTAATGTGTGGGCGTAATGTTGCGTCCGTGGACTTTTTTGCACATATCCTGTAGTCCCTTTGCCAGCTCCTTCACAAACATAGGAGGTGTCTAAAGCCGGTACCTATCCAATACTAAACTTTCAAACTCCTAGTCTTAACTAGCGCCTCGCCAGAGACGGTCAAATAGATCTACAGAACGCAAGGATTTTAGCACCGTCTGGCTCGTATTGAGGTAACCTTGCCCCACCCTAGCTAGAGCCTCGAGCCTCGTGCCTTGGCACGTGCCAAGCACGAGGCTAGCCCCACCCAGCGCTCGTCCTACTTGCCTTGGGGGCCGGGGTGTGGTGCAACGCTAAATCCGGTAAGCTCACTGCATCCTAACCAATTATTGGCTTGTGCGCGCGCTGAGCGAGGAAATTCCTGCACTCACGTGTGTCCCTAGTTAGTGTAGTGCAAGGTGTAACTGGACACCATTGAGACCTAGTCCATGCAGGTATTATCCTGACTGCTGAGATAGAGATCAGACTCATTAGAGTTAGACCAAATGCTAGTAGACATCAACCTAAAGCACAGAAATGCACTAAAATTATAATAATGACATATTAGCATATGTGACCCTCCACGAGGAAACGAACCTGCATAATGTGCCAGAATTTGAGTTAAGGCCACCATTACCAACTACAACCTTTGAACTATTGCTCCAGCAAATTTGAAGTCTCTAGCCTGTGTAGTAGTCATGGAGATATGAGCAAACATATATCCGGATTGCCGGTACTGTTAAAAGTTTTCAGCAATGAGCATTGCTACGTACATTGCACGCGGAAGTTAAGTCCATATATTCGCCATTTATGCAAAATATGTTGCCCCACCCACTTGGAAAGAGCTAGATGGCTGCCAAAACATTGGAAAGAGAGCAGTAGCCGGCGTTTCGATGGTAAAGAATGAACAGATAAGCACTGATGTCTATAGATCGTTAGTATAAAAAAAATC
This sequence comes from Cliona cf. orientalis, assembly GCA_963930775.1. Lineage (NCBI taxonomy): Eukaryota > Metazoa > Porifera > Demospongiae > Clionaida > Clionaidae > Cliona > Cliona cf. orientalis. The sequence continues at coordinate 6,047,272 of OZ005697.1, forward strand.
AAAGAAAGAAGTGACTGGAGAGTTTTTTTTTTCTGTGCAGCTGCCATATTTGCCTACATATTGCTAACTTTAAGATTCTGGATACAAATAGGAAATGTACTGTTTAATACCATTGGCCTGAGAAGCTACCACCAGAGCAAAAACATTATAGACTGTAGTAGTCCAATGATGTTGATCACCAGTGTACTTGTACTCCAGTCTACATGCCATGACCATCATGAGTACAAGTAGTACCTGGAGCCAGTGGACAAGCCTCCATGTAGTCACCTTTATGGATCTGAGCGTTGCCAGCACTCACCTTTTCCGACTTTCATGCCACTGAGTTGTCATTCTGATTTCAGATCGATTGCGTGCATTGAGTGTATACTATATGCATGATGACCATTACCTTACGCATTCAATATTTAACTCTCTCCTCACTGAAATGTTCACCGCATAGTACACATACATACATGTACAAAACACAAAGTATAAAACCGCTTCCTGTTTCTCATGTATTCGGGGCTTGTTCAGGCTCGCCCCAAATTATTACAGCTAGCTACGTATCATAAAGTAATTTGACATTTAACCCTCGCCACAAGTAGGCGGAGGGTTACTGCAATCATTTGGTGATTTTTATCCATCCATCCACCCATCCGTCCCTGGTAAGGGTCGTCTGAGAGAAAGTATGCATTTGAGGTATATCCGGCATCAAGGAAGAGTGGTCACGTTAAGTCCTACCCGGTGGTGTAGTAGTGTACAGCTGTTACCAGTCTGTGTTTACATGGCACCTACCTACCTCAGCTTAGACTGATTGCCATTCTGTGCCTGCTTTCAAGTGCATTATTTAGTTTCACAGAGGCTTTCAGTTCATATAGTGACATAGCCAGGTGCCTTCCCCCAGCCTATTCAGGTGCAGCGTATGTAGTTCAATACTCCTGACATGCATACACACAGTGAACCAATGCTTAGATCTACTTGTACTATGGTAGCCATATAGATCAAAGGCAATGCCAGCTGTATAAACCAAACATAGTAAGGATGAGGTGACTATAAGTAATTTATGACCCTCAGATCGCGCTATAACATGTTATAGCACACTACTTATAGCACGCATTCCTGTGGATTTTACCTAGCAACAGCCACCACGAATAATTTACAGCCAGAATAGAAAGCATAGGCTTCCGGTCGCTGGAGTGCCATAGGCTGTCGAAAGATCGGATGATGATCCAAAACAGCTACCTATTCACAGAGAAGGCAGATCAGTGCCCCCTGTATGGACACTAAGCCAGGCACTGTGCTGTACAGCTCAGTGCGACTCAGGGGCCTGCCATGCCATGCCATGTCGGCCTTCTTGCTATGATATCCATGCAGCTACGTACCTACAGCTGGTTTGCAAACCTGCATATTGATCTCAAGATTAGTGTGATCATCTGTAGAGGATCCTGGTGGTAGCTAGCAGGTGGCGATCCCATAATAGTAGCGGTTCAAATTTTTAAAGAGCCCATAGGTAGAAGCAGGTTTTCTGCGCACTCGGTTTGAATGACCAGCCATCCTCATTTTCAAACCAGCTAGATCCATGTATCCACCAAATAAAATAGCTTTATCTACATGGTAACTGGGCTGGGTTTATAGACGCTTGCATGATCTTTTCTCTTAGTTGTCTGCAAAAGTTTACAGTGTGACATAAAGTAGCTACCTCAAGCATGATCATAGTACAAATTGATTATAGAACACCCACTCGTAGGATTAGCAGTTTATACTACGAGTGCGAAGCACGAGTAGTATAAATCGCTAATACCACTCGTGGTTGTACTGTAACCTATATTATGCGTGCATGCATGTAGCAGTAAGGGTTCTGCACTCCTGTGCATTCACTGTTACCTGATCTATCCTTGCTGGCCTTCTCCCCTATCTTCTTTATTTCTTTCTGTTCAAAAAATAAAATAATAATGCCATCATTGTAAATGATACTCATGCTATTACTTAAAGTACTCCAGGCAAGCATCCACTGCTAGGTGCTCGGTATTTGCTGATGCGCCAAATATCAAGGGAACAGTGTAGCAGTCTACGGTGGCCGAGAAGGACACTGTACTATTTTGATGACTCAAACAAGGGTCACCACACTTGTTCCACTACCCTCAGCGCTGATTGAAAATCTGTACTCTACATGTACAGTGAGGGTTGTCGAGTGCCTCATTCTAGCACCCTCTTTCCTCATCCGATCAGTAGATCCAATTAGCACCGCTGAGGATCGTGGAACGAGGGTGGTGACTCTCACTCTAGAGTACAGCAATAGATCCATTTCTAATCAGCGTCGAGGATCGTTAAATGAAGGTGTTGACCCTTGTTCGACGATCCTCGCTCTAACAACTTACATACTAAATAGTTACCACCTTTCTTGCCTCACCTGTCTTCTAATCAACCGCACAAGAGTATAAAATGCAGCCGTAACACCTTCTCCTGAATGAGCTGCTGTTTCAATGTAAGGTATGTTATGACTTCTGGCAAAACTTCGGGCAACATCTACATCAATCTCCCTATCACCCGAATGATATTTGTTTCCTATTACTGCAATATGTGTGCAATAATATTATGTACATAAGTTTGTGAAGCACATGTTCTGTCTAAGTAGACCGAATAGTACTTATATCCCAGCAATAGACCACACTACAGACTTGGTTTAGATGCAGAAAGCATACGCGTGCTATACTCTACACAGGATACAAAACCCTCGGTGCAAGCGCATGAACTGAGCAGTTGCATGTCCAGAGAGGACCACTACTGTAACACTGCAATGCAAGTACATCAATGCTATATAGGAAGAGCCAAAGGAGTAACCATAAGAATGCATGCTGCACACGATTAATAAGTAGTTGTAACAGTATCACATCCTGTGTCAGCAGTTTCGGCATACACAGAGAGCCAAGAAGCTAACCTGTTAGTGTGCTATGATTAGTAATGAGCTAGTCATCTTGTTGGATCTATGGCTAACTACACACACTTTTCGTGTTGAAAAGAAGCCATTGCTGTCTCGTTTGTCCATCAAAAGCTCCCCAGGGAGTGAGGAAGATGTTGGTGACCAGCAAATGATGCCACAACTCTCAACTGAAGTGTTTTCAGCAAAAGCCACATGATAAAACCTAGAAAACACCATGAAGAACCCTATGATAAGGTGATACCTTGTTTTCGAGGTACAAACGATGCAAGCGGCAGATTTCTGGTAACAGACAGACAGACAGACAGATAGACAGGACGGACAGACTCACAGACTGAACGAGTACCGTAACCCTTTCGGCGCATGCTTGCCAAGGGTTTATTTGATTTGCACTTGCCACGTGCACAAGCCTAGTGTGCCACGCTTTTCTAAACAAGTATTATCATCGACGAAACTGACGCTGATTGAAGAGCCTAATACTAGTAGTAGAGATAGACAGCTATTCAAAACACTTGGAGTTATATAACTATAGCTAGACTCAGCCAACCTCCTCAATCAATGAGTTCAGTTGATTGTTCATGTTGGATGATTCTTTGTCTTGTCACTATCAATGTTGAATTTATTTCTATGGAGAAGCTTAATTTTTTCCACGGATAGGAGCTTTTTGACGGTATGTGCAGGAATTAAGCTGACAACCCAGTCAGTAATGCAATGATCAAAACTGATTATCCCCCACCCCCTATATGAGGATAGTGAATTTCTCCCACATGCATACAATAATATTTAAATTAGTATAAGGACAGCACCAATGGGTCACCATCGACAGGTGCATGATAAGAGAATAGCAAGCATAGGGATGTATAGTGGATGTGATTATCCCTACAAATCTTGTTAGTGTACTTTTTGACCCTGCCATCCCTACTTCATCTTTCAATTACATTGTTTTTTTATGCTTGTAATATATACTTCCATAAGTTAAGACACATGAACATGGTTATGGTGCATGAGCTCGGTAGTGGTAAGGGTCAGAGACGGTCTGGATACTCCATCGTGGGTGAAAGGACTGCGCAAATATCCAGTTAGCACAAGTGTTGGTGAGTACAACATGGATATCCGCAGTTATACATGTACGTGAAACATTGATCGTTCTACGTCTGGTCACACCCAAATGCGCGTATGCAAGTGGTTAAAAATTAATGAGGATGACATTTCAACATTAAAGCAAGTTTGTAGCGGGCGATACTCAGGAATGTTGGAGCGTAGTAGCCAAAAGTTCAAGGGCGCACAGAATCAAAATGCTCCCTTCTTTTCGATTGCACCGGAAATAAACAGTTTGGGGCAGTACTGTGCGGTAATACGCGTGAAATTTGGTATGAAAACCACGCATTTTCGATAATAAACTGCATGCGTATGTGTTTCCTTTCACCCGGGTATGTAATGCTAGAAAGTACTCTAGGACACACACACCGCGTTCTACGACACTGTAGCAATGTACAGCCACAGGTATACAAGAGATGTCACAGTCATATAAGTTATAGTACGAGAGCAAGACAGTTCAGTGGTTTATTGACCGAGCTATTGAGCTGCCGAGATCGAGTATAACTGATTGGTAGTACTGAACAAAGAAAACTACAAGCCACAGCTAGCGTGTGGCTTGTACGTTTAGTTGTCCTACGGTGAGGCAGTTGTGTGGTACATGTAAGTAATTTTAGCTGTTGTTGGCATCCTTTGATTTGTATGGCTTCAGTACTACAACACTTAGTATGTCAATAGATGTGACTCACAAACAACTGGTTTATCCTCCACAAGCTTCAGAAATTTCTGAATCAGATAATCAAATGATGCTCTGTCATTAACTGAGAATACCAGAAGGAAACCATCACCATTCAATACATACTGCTTTCTCATAGCGGAGAACTCCTCGATACCAGATGTATCCGATATGTTCAGGACACATTCTTCTCCATCAACTACTGCTTTTTTCATATAGCTGTCCTCAAGTGTAGGGTCACGGGTAATCTCAAATGTCCCAGTTACAAATCGGTCTATCAGAGTGGACTTTCCTGACACACAACCTGAAGTATTTAATATCATTACATTAACAGTTATAATTATTGTGCCCACATACGAGGGCTGAGTTTGAGCTAGGGCGAAGGCAATAATCCCATGCAGCCTGAAGGGGCGTGGTATAAAGCCTACTATTGCATAGTCTGGTGAGCTAGCCTCTCCTCTCTTCCTTCGCATATGCAAGAAGAGATGAGGGGCTATATACCTCACCAGACTATCGTAAGGCATCCGCATTACTATAGCAATGCATCCCGTATTGATATCATCTGACCACAATCATAGCAACTATAGCAGGTCCATGGTGACCGTATGACATCATACCAGTTGAGTTACAGCTAGCCAGCTGTGCAGCTGACAGCGCATTTGTATGCTAATAATAGTGATGATTCTACCTAGCTTCTTGACTCTTGGATCCTTCTTGACTATTGTAAGGCATCTGTAACTATAGCAATGCATCCCGTATTGATATCATCTGATAGCAACTAGAGCAGCTCCATAGTGACTGTATGACGTCATACCAGTTGAATGTACCAGCTAATTACAGCTAGCCAGCTGTGTAGCTATGTAGCTAGCAGCACATTTGTACGCTAATAACAATGATGATTCTACCTAGTTTCTTGGTTCCTACAGTGACAATACCTCAAATGCTGGGCATTTTTGCTTGTTTTTCATTTTTAATCTAAGGTAGCTAAGCAAAAAATGGCTTGTGTGGCCTACAGTGATTTAGACGTAAACGGGGACTGTGCATAGCTGAAACAGGCAGCATCAAACTTACTGGACTTTGTTATAGTACAATCGTTTAGCAGTGCATGATAGAGAGCCAGATTATATTAATTTTACAAGGTAGGCTAGCTATGATCGTTAATATCAGATTACAAAAATAACATTATTATAAACTAGAGCTCTATAGAGCACATACCCCATGCGCACATTGCGCAATCTATAGGTCTGCTTTTGTTGTTGCTTGGTTGTTGACCCCATAAGCTCCTGGTTGTATAATACAGGGCTCTTGATCATGTATATCAGCCAAAACATCACTGAATCTCTCTCTGCACCAGATCTAGACTAGGTAAATCAGTGGCGTAGCCAAGGGCGGGCCTGGTAGGGCCTAGGCCCTACCAATCATCATCTGGGCCCGAGCATTCAACATCCCTTGCCATACAATTTGAACATAGATAATATTATGTATGATTTGAACAAGTTTTCATGATAAACTTACAGAATATAAGGGAAAAACGAGCTGCTCCTATGCCTGATGGAACCTGAATTTTCTAAAAAGCATCAAAAAGGGACAAACCAACACGAACTCTGACTTTAACTAGCATATTTTCAGAGAAATACACGACTCCAATAATTAGTGGGTGTGGTCAAACTTTGCACATGCGCAACTGTGGCCCTATACCAGATCAATAGCTCTAGCTACGCCACTGCATGGGTAAATATAGATATCTTACATTCTGATTTGATGGGGTTTTGCATTCCAGTCTGCGGATAGCCACCAGCCAAACGTGTGCCACTAGCATTGTTGACAACCTTTACCAGTCCATAACTATTCAATGTTATGCATGCGCATGAGCAGAAAGCACAAGGCCTGTATGCATAATGCATTGAGTGGGCACTGTCAATAGGCGTGGTTACGAAGGCTAACAAAAAGGCACTATTTGTGACGCTCGTGGAGGTCTACTATAGCACTCACATGCACGCATACACTAGCAATACACAAGTATGTCACTACTTGTATACTCTACTCATGCATGTACACTGGGCTATATGTACATGACATTGTAATGTTTGTATACGAATTACATCATTATTAAATTTTTGTGGTTGGCCGTTTTAATTATATTCTCATCAAAATTTGTATTCTTGTGGGGACAGTCAGAATTGTTTGAGCATAGTATAGGCATTATTCAATTTTAACCAGACTCTCCTCTTCCTGTGAGGATTGGCTACTTTACAGACTAATAATTTTTTATCTCCCACTTGCATGATCCTTAAAAAAAATCAACTAGAAATAGAAGTACAATTGGAGTGGCCTTGGTTCTAATGGATACTGCACCACAAAATGGGGTTGTGCCGTAGCGAGCATCCCTCCTGAGTTCTCCCTGTCAATTATCGGGCTGGGCCATGAAACAAGTTATCCAGCATATATGATTGTTGGGGCGAGATTGAGCGAGCTCCACACTAATCAGTACTACGAGAAAACCGCTGTACTTATGCATGTATGTATGTATGTATGTAGCGATACATCAAACACGTGCTCGCTAGCTCATAGCGCACGCGCATAATCATCGTGGTAAAGATCGTCAACGTTGGCCGCATTTAACTCTAATAATATAGCTCACCAAAAGATGCAGCTCGCATCCATTCGATCGAGTAGACTGCTAGAAAACAAGAAAAGGCAAGGCATCAGTACAAGTATCTACAGCAAAATTGAAGGCTAGGCCTAATATAGTCTGGGTGCAAGGACTACGTTAAGATCTAATTTCAGTAGCTAGCTAGCTGTACAATTCTGTAGCCACCATGATTCCGAGTGAAGCGAGGTTCCCACTCGGGTCCTGGTTGCACTTACGAGGTTTCCCAAATTTCAAAAATATCGCTTTCGGCCACCAGAGCAACACAGACCAGCCTTTGCAGTTTGTCAACTGTTGATCAGATTGCTAACCTGCTGCCAAGTGTACAAAGCCGTGCAATGCTTCATCTTGCCTAAGTGTATGTACCCCATTTGAAAAATTGTGTGCCTCCCTTAAAGCCCGCACTCCACTGTCACAGTTGGGGCCCCCATTTCATTACTACTCACAGATTGGCTGACAATCGGCCCACTCTTTAAACATGTCCGACGTTGAAACTGACAACCTAACTAAAATTTGGACTTACTGTGTGGGCGTACTATTGCGTCCGTGGAACTATTTCCACATACGCTGTAGTCCCTTTGTCAGCTCCTTCACAAACACAGAAGATGTCAAAAGTTGATCGCTATCCAATACTAAACTTTCAGACTCCTACACTTAACTAGCACCTCGCCAGAGGCGGCCAAACAGATCTACAGAATGCAAGGATTTTAGCACTCTCTGACTCGTATTGAGGCAACCTTGCCCCACCCTAGCTATATTTATATAGCTAGAGCCTCAATGTACGGGCACGGCACGGCCCTCAGCAGTCGGCATAACAGCCAGCTCAGTAGTGACAAAGATAGTCGATAGAATCAATAATAGCAATACTAGTACTAGAGTCTCATCGCTACTTGGCCGCCTGAAACAGCTCTATCGCCTAGGCAAGTTAACGAGGGGCGTGGCTACTACTTTTACGCCCACACACGAACTTCGGCACCTCCTATCTATACTTACTGTATATAGTTGCACTCATGCAATAAAAAAGAATAGAAACAAGTGTAAAAACGATTGAATAAAATTGAAGGATGAAGTAGGGATGGCAATGCCAAAAAGTACACAAACAAGATTTTTAGGGATAAGAGATAATAATCACAACCACTATACGTACATCCCTACGCTAGCTTTTTGAGTAGCATGAGGATCATAAATACCGTAGGACGGATTTTAATTGCGTAGTTTAATAATTGCGTTCTGGTCAAGTCAGGCCAAATTGTGAATTCAATAATTGCGATGGACGACCCCGTACCGTACAGTAGTATACGTGCACGTTTTCTATTAATTGCGAAACGTAGAAAAACTCGCAATTCGCAATTAATAGATACTCGCAATTAAAACCCAACCTACGGTAATCAATAAAATTACTGACAGGGAGAACATGAATTTCTCTAGTCTATCAAGCTAGACCCCTTTTTCGCCTGACGACCTTTACCCACTCTATCCACACGCGCGAAAAAGGGTCTAGCAAAGGTCAGGTTTAATCAAATTTTGTCTGGCCAATCAGATTCAGCTTTTGAAATTCATGCAAGCAATTCATGCGTGGGTGTAGAGTAGCAGTTGGCAAAAACAGGCACTAGACTAGGCCTACTATGCTTTTAGTGTTTTTAGAGCTTACTTTCAAACATAATAACATCAGACTGGGCCATCTGCTGCTGTTCTCTCACTTTTGAGCCAAGCGCGCACTCGTATGGCTTCACCAAATGAATTGCATTCCAACACTGACCATTGCTAGACCCTTTTCGCGTGTGGATGGAGTAGGTAAAGGTCGTCGGGCGAAAAAGGGTCTAGCTTGATAGACTAGAATTTCTCCCACATGAAAGTCAAGAACACTCCAAGGATAGCATGCCTTGAATAAGTCAACATCAATAGGTCTGTAATTGTTATAATCAAGAAAAGCAAGCATAGGGATGTACGTATAGTGGTTGTGATTATCTCTTATCCCTAAAAATCTTCTTTGTGTACTTTTTGGTATTGCCATCCATACTTCATCCTTCAACTTTATTCAGTTACTTTTACATTAGTAGGGTCAAATAGATGTTTATGTAAAAGTATAGAAATTGCCATGATTATATCATGGGAAGATTTTATGTGACTTGTTCCTTGGGTTAATCATGGGAAGATTTTATGTGACTTGCACCTTGATTTAATCATGGGGACATTTTACGGCACATGTAATGAAAGCCCAGTTTTTAAATGGATTGTATACATGGGAAGATTTTACGTAAGGTCAAAGTACTTACGTAAAATCTTCCCATATAATAGGATCCAAGAATACAGTAATCAGGTGAGGATTTATGTGTGGACTTTGACCTCACGTAAAATCTCCCCAGGTAAATAACAGATTATACTCTGGGCTGACATTATTGAAATTTGATCCAGCCATACACAGAGACCTTTGACCTCGCGTAAAATCTTCCCATATAATAGCATTAGAGAATACAATAATCAAGTGAGGATTTATGTGTGAACTTTGACCTCACGTAAAATCTCCCCAAGTAAATGACAGATTACACTCTGGGCTGATATTATTGAAATTAGATTCTACCCGCCATGCCTATATTATAGCTAATACTACCAAGTATTTTTTGGGGGGGGGGGGGGGGGCATCAATACAGATAGCTATATATAACAGTATAGTTACCTACTGTAACAGTACTTGTATTATCTGATAGTTCATGTGTGATAGCTAACAATATAAGATCACATGAAATTATTACAATAATTATAATCATTAACAGTTATGATTCTGATAATGAATAAGGAGTTAGCTGCTATATAACCGTTGCATTTGTAGCTACTCAACAAACTCAAGGTCCTCATCATCCAGTCCTGCATTCATAATGTACTGCTTCTTTGTCAGTATGGAAGTATATTCCATATTTTTCTGTTATTCCATTATAATATTATTATGATGAAACTCAACCAGAGACAGACAAGATTGAGAAACAGGCACATGGTAAACTTGCAATAAGCCATAACTATGTCACATCTAGATACCTGACATGCAGAATCCCGCGCCCGCTTAAAAGAACAACCAACCAGATTAATTTCAAAGAGTGCATACTAGGTGGAGCTGCTAGATCTGCAGAGTGGTGTCACTGTGCATTAGCATTCAACTACGCATGCGCATGCGCAAGCAGCTGCCGCTAGCCACGCCCACGCTAATAATACCTGGCATTATGATTAGCATCTTCGAGTCTCTGGTTAATTTGAACAATTTGTCATAGCACTCGGCCTAGAAACTGGCAAGTACAATGTAGCTAGCTATAGTTTAATAAACAGTGTAGTCTATAATAATATGCATGACATTGCTGTAGCTATGCCCCTGCATGCAACCTATACTGTTCTATTAATTTATTATATGATACAGAGATAAACAAACTTGACACACCAGCCGGGTAGCTATGATATAGGTATAGCTACGTACCTGGTTATTGATTGTCCACCCCCCCCCCCCCCAGGCCCACGGTTAGCATTAGATTTTATGTGGATCAAAGGTCTCTGTGTACGGCACAATCATATTATTTCGATATTGTCAGCCCAGAGTGTAATTTGTTATTTACTTGGGGAGATTTTACATGAGGTCAAAGTTCACACATAAATCTTCACCTGATTATTGTGTTCTCTGATGCTATTATATGGGAAGATTTTACGTGAGGTCAAAGGTCTCTGTGTATGGTTGGATCAAATTTCAATAATGTCAGCCTAGAGTATAATCTGTTATTTACCTGGGGAGATTTTACGTGAGGTCAAAGTTCACACATAAATCCTCGCCTGATTATTGTGTTCTCGGATCCTATTATATGGGAAGATTTTACGTAAGTACTTTGACCTACGTAAAATCTTCCCATGTATACAATCCATTTAGCAACTGGGCTTTCATTATATGTGCCGTAAAATGTCCCCATGATTAAATCAAGGTACAAGTCACGTAAAATCTTCCCATGATTAACCCAAGGAACAAGTCACGTAAAATCTTCCCATGATATAATCATGGCAATTTCTATACTTTTACATAAAGAACTGTAGGACCCATTTGTAGTGACAATAGACTGAATCAGGTGACCAACAGATAGCTGCTTGTACTGCTGTATGTACTATGGATCGAAGGTAGTAGAGGGGGTATCCCAATCCTCCCCCTCTACTAAGTCTAAGAGCGAAGGCTCGCACCTCGATGATTTACATCACCCTAGTAAATTATATAAAATTCGATCACTGGGCTATCTGATGACCAATGATCGGATTTTTAATAATATCATATCATGCTAACACAGCACATACCAAAAACGACGAGGTTGTAAACGTTATTTTCCATGACATCCACTTCAAAATACAAATCTTCTGCACAGTACTGTAGATCGATCCTAGTCTCGCGGCACCGCCCCTTCACAAGAGGAGGAAGGGTCTGGTACGGCGCCGTTACCCGAGTTGTTCTAATCTCCTGGGGAACATGAATATTCATAAGTTGTGGCTACCGCTTCACCGCGGTATGCAATTTGCTCCAGCGTAACCACAACCACGCCACGTTTTCAATGTTGCACACAGAAAAGTGGGAGTGGCCTGGGGACGAGGCTAAGAGTGTACACGTGAGTAGCCATTAATAGAGAGTCCACCGTATTACACTTCAAAGGAAGCTGCCACTCTGATCTAGTTTAATATTATTCCAGAGAATGGACAGTTTGATAATAATATAATCTGCCTTTATAAACTAACTTTTTATTATATGCTGTGCCTAACTAATTAATTAATTTTATTAATTCATACTTATTAATTTTAGAATAATAATAAGTATTATTATTATCTTGTGCACCTTGTATTGCACCCTATGTGGTGTGTTGACAATGTTATTATAATAATAATAATTGGGGCGCACAGCTTGCATGAGCTGGTTGATCCGGACCGGACATGACCTCCACCTGCCGTGTGTGAGACTGAATAGGGAAATCCCCCCTCCCCCCCCCCCCCCCCCCAGTGCAAGCTTGCCAAAGAAAGCGAACTGAGAAAATTACCATAATTATTATCTCATTGATAGTCCATGATCTCTTCTACGCTAGGTTCGAATTCTGGGTCCCAACAACACTTCATACAAGCTAAACATTAAATTTTTGAAGCAGTGTTCACAGCAATTGCATCACAAGTTTCATCATCATTTTATCTTAGCAAGAGCCGAATTCTTTTTTGTGGATTGGGACTCGGGATGTAATTATACACAGTCATAACTATTATGATCGTCACAACATTAACATTGACAATGATAATAATAATTATTATTATCACATTACTATGGAGATATTATTATAGTGTCATTATGATTCGAAAAATCGCACACATACACACACACACACACACACACACACTATCACAATAACAACAGTAACCGATATAATTAAATGCTCAATCTATGTCTGATGCTGTGTTCTTTGAGCTCGTGCACTTGGTTTAATTTCATGAGAAATAGCCCACAATGTCTAGAGAGGAAGGGAGGGAGGGAGGGAGGGAGGGAAGGAGAGGAAGAGGGGAAGAGGGAAGGGGGGGGGGGGAATGATGATAATGTTATTATTATGAGTGGAGTATTTTTATCACTAACCTCATCGGTGACATCCGTTTCAAAGTTCCAAAATAAGCTGAGAATCTCAGGATCTGGTGTGTACGTGTATTGTCTGTGGGCAGTATAATTAATACGATAACAACAGCTTTACTGTGTAGCAAAAAAATAATAATCTCACTATGCCTAGCTACCCTCAATATCGTGCACAGACCCCACCCCCCAAAACGAGGTCTGGAGATGTGGCACGAACTATTGAACTATTATTATTAACAGTCATATATTATTATTATGCTTACGTAATTGTAATATCCTGCATTCCATTGTTTATTGTGCATGCGCTATATAATGTTCTGTATGTGCATAATATCTTGAGTTGAGTTCATAATAATCCTACATGGTGGCAGCGTCGTGATCGACCCAAACAAAAATGTCTAAGATACAACTCCAACCTCCTGCCGCATTCGATTTCAAGAATCCCGACGATTGGCTGCGTTGGAAGCGACGCTTCGAACAGTATCGAATTGCATCGGGTCTTTCAAAAGAGGACGCCGAGAAGCAGGTCAGCACACTGCTTTACTGCCTGGGAGAAGAATCTGAGGCAGTTCTTTCCTCCACAAATGTGACGGACGATAAACGAAAGGTGTACGCTACGGTGGTGGAGAAACTCGACGATTTCTTCAAGGTTCGAAAGAACGTCATTTACGAACGCGCTCGATTTAACCGCCGAAACCAGCGTCAAGGAGAAACAGCAGAGCAATACATCATGGCCCTCTATGAGCTAGTGGAAAACTGTGAATACGGTACTATGAAAGACGAAATGATTCGTGACCGACTCGTGGTCGGCATACAAGACGACGCTTTATCACAAAAATTGCAAATGGACTCGTCATTAACTCTCGAGAAAGCCAAGAAGCAAGTCCGACAGAGGAAGGCTGTCCAAGAACAACAACAGACACTCAGAGGGGCAGCCAGTAACACAAGCCTCGAGGTAGAAGCAGTTCGCTCGAATCCGAGACGACATACGCAGGGACAGCAACAGCAACAGCAACCGTACGGTAGGAAAAATCGAGCGAAAGTAAGCGCCACGACTAAGTCATGCACTCGATGCGGAAAAGGGCAACACCCGAAGGAAGAGTGCCCTGCACGAGAAGCCGTCTGTCATCGGTGTCAACGCATTGGCCATTACAGCGCCCTGTGCTACTCAAAAACGGTGTTATCTGTTGTTAGCGTGGACGAAGACAGCCCCACCCCTTTCCTGGACACAGCATTCATGGATGCAGTAAACTCAGGGGGAGAGAATACGTGGTTCACTACAATTCGCATCAGAGGAAAAGAGACAACATTCAAGCTGGATACTGGGGCAGAGGTAACTGCAGTCACCCAAGAGACCTACAACTACCTGGGTAAGCCACAGTTGTCAGTGTCAGATAAAGCTTTGTATGGCCCTTCCAGGCACCCTTTAGGCGTTCTGGGAAAGTTCAAAGGTGACCTCACCTATGGTGGGAAAGTCACACAGCAGGAGGTGTTTGTGGTGGAAGGTCTCAGGAACAATCTCATGGGATTACCAGCTATCACAGCACTCAAGCTAGCAGCCAGACTTGATTGCACTGCAACCATGGACCACACACAGAGCCTCGCAATCTCATTCAAGATGAAATTTCCCAAGGTCTTTGAGGGATTGGGCAACCTCGGAGAAGCTTACGATATTAAGCTCAAACCAGATGCAAAGCCATATGCCCTATGCACACCTCGCCACGTAGCACTGCCACTCCGCAAAAAGGTCATCGAAGAACTGAACCGGATGGAGTCCTTGGGTATCATCACTAGAGTGGATGAGCCTACCCCGTGGTGTGCGGGAATGGTAGTAGTTCCTAAAAAGGCTGGAGCCATACAGATATGTGTGGATCTCAAACCACTTAATGAAAGTGTCCTACGAGAGGTCCACCCCCTACCAAAAGTAGACGAAACCCTTGCTCAGCTGAATGGAGCTAAAGTTTTCACAAAGCTAGATGCTAACAGTGGCTTCTGGCAGATTCCCCTCACGCAATCTTCCCGCCTTCTTACCACGTTCATCACCCCAGCAGGACGGTACTGCTTCAACAAACTACCATTCGGTATCTCGAGTGCTCCGGAACATTTTCAGAAACGGATGAGCCACATATTGCAAGGCATGGATGGTGTTCTTTGCCAGACAGATGATGTGCTGGTATTCGGGAAAGATCAAGCCGAACATAACACCAGAGTTGCAGCAGTTCTCAAGCGAATTCAGGCCGCAGGAGTCACACTCAACCCCGACAAGTGTGAGTTTGGGAAAACCTGTCTGAAATTTCTGGGGCATGTGATCGATCAGGATGGAATACGCGCCGACCCTGATAAGACTGCAGCAATCATGCAGATGAAATCTCCAACAACGGTTTCTGAGCTCAGAAGATTCATGGGGATGGTGAACCAACTCGGAAAATTCACACCAAAGCTAGCAGACCTCACCAAACCTCTGCGAGAGTTACTGAGCAAATCTCGAACATGGACTTGGGGTGCAGTTCAGGAACAAGCATTCATCAGTGTCAAGGAGGAACTCTCCAAACCTACCACACTTGCTCACTATGACCCAGGAGCCCCAACAAAGATTTCCGCCGATGCTTCCTCATACGGACTTGGGGCAGTTTTGCTACAAAAGCTAGGAACGCATTGGAAGCCAATCGCATATGCCTCTCGCTCAATGAGTGAAACAGAATGCCGATATGCCCAAATTGAGAAGGAAGCCTTGGCTAGCACATGGGCATGCGAGAAATTCTCAATGTATGTACTAGGGAAGGAGATTACTATTGAGACCGATCATAAGCCATTGGTTCCTCTACTTGGGGCCAAACATCTGGACAGTCTACCGCCTAGGATTCTACGCTTTCGCTTACGACTCGCACGATTCGATTACAGAATGGAACATGTCCCGGGAAAGCAGTTATACACAGCCGACACACTATCACGATCACCACTCTCTCTTACAGGAGACAAAACACTTGAAGAGCTCACCGAGGCGGCCATGTGTGCATGCGTTGCTCATCTGCCTGCTAGTGAAGAGAGCCTTAAAACATATATAGATGCTCAGAACTCTGATGCTGTATGCGCGCTCGTGATTAAGTTCTGCAAAACTGGCTGGCCAACCAAACACAAGGTGAATGAGTCAATCAGATCGTACTGGCAAGTCAGGGGAGAATTGACACTGCACAAAGACAAACTCCTTCTGTACAATACACGGGTTGTTGTTCCAGCCTCGCTACAGTCGCAGACATTATCGAAGCTCCACCAAGGACACCAAGGAATCGACAGATGTCGCCAACGAGCAAGGATCTCGGTTTGGTGGCCTGGCATCTCCAGCCAAATAGAGGACTGGGTAAAGAATTGCCTACACTGTGCTGAATGCAACAGACCTAGGAAAGAGCCCTTGATGCCATCCGAACTACCGGCCTACCCATGGCAGAAAGTAGGTACTGATTTGTTCCTACTAAACGGAGCTACATACGTTGTCATTATTGACTACTTTTCCCGCTATCCTGAAGTCATTAAGCTGGCATCGACAACCTCTCAAAGTGTTATAGCGGCACTGCAATCTACTTTTGCGAGACATGGTATACCGGAGATAGTAGTGAGTGACAATGGACCACAATATTCCTCACAGGAATTTACCGAGTTCGCAAAAGCTTACTCCTTTTCTCACATCACCAGTAGCCCACACTATCCGCAGAGCAATGGGCATGTGGAACGTGCTGTAAAGACGGTGAAGAAGCTGCTCACAGACTCAGGTGACCACAATCTATCTCTTTTGGCCTACCGGACCACCCCTCTTCCATGGTGTCGTTATTCGCCAGCAGAATTGCTCATGGGAAGAACAATCCGCTCTGATTTACCTCAACCACAGGAAAAGTTTCCACCGAAATGGCCTTATCTTGCTGACTTCAGGGCTCAGAACCAGATGTTTAAACGGAAACAGAAGCGAGACTTTGATCGGAGACACAAGGTTAAGGAGTTACCGAGTTTACCTGACGACACCGAAGTGTTTGTGACAACTGATGGCCATCCTACTTCCGGCAGAGTTGTTGAGCCAGCCAATGCACCACGGTCACACATCGTACAAACACAAACAGGCTTACTACGCCGCAATCGGAGCCAGCTCAACATCAGGCCAACTCCAGAACAGAATAACATTCAGCCACAGAACAACATTCAGCCAACCACACAGAATCGAGCTCCTATCCAGACGCGCTCTCGCACGGGCACTCTGATTGTTCCTCCCGACAGATTATCTTAGAAAGGGAGATGTGGCACGAACTATTGAACTATTATTATTAACAGTCATATATTATTATTATGCTTACGTAATTGTAATATCCTGCATTCCATTGTTTATTGTGCATGCGCTATATAATGTTCTGTATGTGCATAATATCTTGAGTTGAGTTCATAATAATCCTACAGGAGACACTGACAAGGATTCTTGGTTTTGTAAGCTCAGCAATCATACGATTATTTGCATAGGATTGTATTGGAGCATGTGCGGTCACATGATGGTGCGCAAGACCAAGAAAACACCCGCAATGTCCCAGACCGTGTGTGCTATCCTTGCATTACAAAAAATAACATCTGTGGTAAAGGTCATCACATCCTCTATATCTTTAGCACTGGACAAAAATCACAGACCCAAAGAGAGCAAACAGGGTAGCAAAATTGGTGAAAAACATCTCCCGGCAAAAATGTTTGGCTATGTATACAGTCAAGTACAAAGCTTACTTAGTCTGAGCAAATCTAATGTGGTCGACTGATTTGAACTGCTTCCACCTCTTAGTGAAGTTGATGGCACTATCATCCTTCTCCAACTTACTGGGCTGCATCTCAATGAATGTCAAGTCTTGCAGGTAAAGGCCACTATAATAGGAGTAGACAGGATAATCATCTACCGTACTCGACATGTAGCTAACTTGCGTATACTCACATGTATGGAATACAAGGAGGTTTGGCTTCAGCAAAAGCTTCTCTGTAGTTCTTGAATGATCCTCTGTTATCTATTAGCTGCCTCGGAGCTTCCAGACCCTAAACGTGTACATGTACAATGTCACGTAGTCAGACTCTTAGTAACGTGGCGCCTATGATTGAAGGGGTTGACTGTACCTTCTGTATTTTGTCTGGCCACTCTAGTCTTGAGATGGGGGAGGACTCGATGGCAGACAGGATGGCAAGGTATGAGTTGAAGTTGTTGTGGTTCTCTCTCAGACACTGTGGGAGCATTCACAATAAGCATACAATAGAAACAAGGCGGTCGTAATACTCTCAATATTTTTACATGTACACGTGTAGTTGGTGAATTGTGCTCTATTTATCATACTACAGTTGTATACGCAATTCCTGACTACTATGTGGCTAATTATGTACCTTCATGATGGCAATAAAATGTGATAAAACTTTTATCCTTGCTTTCATATCAACTCCTTTTCTGAGGATCTGCACCTTAGTCCTGTATTCAGAAAAAGAACAAACACTTTAGTGAGAACAGCAGAGATAAAATTATGCAAGAGACAACTAGTGGGAGGTGGAGTGACTACAGCCTGGCTTGGTTGTGGCTACACATAACTCACCATTGAGAGACATTGTTGAAGTGCATGGTGAACTGTGTCAGCATTGGACTCTTCTCCTCATTCTGCTCCTTAGCCCAGTACAGCATCTCACAAACCTATATATTGTATAAAATAATAATAATAATATATTACTATTATAGTTTTCTCCCTAGGCTCTTTCAGTGCAGCATACTACTATAGCGACTACAGTGGCTTTATATTTCTTTGATGTTCTAACTAAAATTAATGTGTTATAAGCTCCACCCAAACCATGCCCATCCACCATGGCTTAATTGTTTTTCTGGGGAAGCCATTTTATCTACATGTAGCTACCACTTTCGCTTGAGCATGTGAACATTCACATTAGGCATTACATCTGCTAATTAAGCTACATGCAGCTAGATGTATCTACACCTCTATTCCTCCCATCTAAATCTATCATCCATTCATCTATAAGCATGTCAATATAACTCACATCCACTCTCTGGAAGAGTTCATTGTCGAGAATGGTCATCTGCTTGGCCAGATCATCAGCAGAATACTCCAACAATGTCTTGCGTCTAAAGAAACACAAAGCATTAATAGACTAGAGCACTAATCCAAGGATGCTCCGCAGCCTGGGTCAAGCTTACGTTGATTTTCCTGATCCTCTCATGGTCACCCCGAGAGTCAGTTGGGACCTGGTGTCAATTGCAGGCTTGTTCAACTGGATAACATATAATTACATGTATCATTATGCAAGTAAAGAGGAGGTTGGCTTATGAGGCAGGTAGAAAGAGTATTACCGTACTTAATCTAATACAACGAATGGATCTCAATTTTGAAAAACATGCACTTTTCTGGTGAAGGTCGTCAATCGCTCCATATATGCACGTTACAAGAATTCGTAAAATGCTGATTTCATATAATATTATTAAATTGGATCATACGTTGTATTTGATTAACTACGGTATGTAAATTATGGGTAATGATTACATTAGGTTCCAAATTACCTTATCTACAAGAGCATTTCTGAGAAGCTGAGCAAACTTGAGATTTCCGTCACTGATCATATGATAGACTAGACCAGTTAGCTTGATCTGGGCATCCTTCACAAGAGGTTGGCTGTGCAGTGGCATTAAATTAACTACAGTATAACACTGCTTTCCAACACTTACTTCAATCCTGTTAGCAATCTGACTAATAAACTGATTGTAGCTTGCCAAATGGCAGATTTCTCTGACTTGTAAAAGTACTCCAACCTGTGTGCACGATATCATCATCATTATTATAATCATACACAACCAGAAAAGAAAAATTCTACCTGTAGAGTAGTTTATTGATGAGCTCCTCAGGTGTGATGAAGGTGTAGTAGGTGAGAAGGAATGCTTCAGAAAAGTGCTTCACTGTTAAAAGTAAAACATACAAGAAGCATAATCACACGCACTGCATGTCCACTGGAGAGAGGAAATTTGATATTACCGTAGTGTCCTGGGTAAGCGTCCATGGGTGCTTAAACATAATTCGCGATTTTGGCCCACATGGGCGCTTACCCGGGATCAAAATTCCATACGTTTGTATAGAAGCTGCTACATTGACCCCTTGAAATGGGGTACATGGGCGCTTGCCCGGGACACTACGGTATTACCATATTTACGACCCTCATACACATAACAGTGTACATCCCAGGGCTCATCACACACTGTATTCTATAAACAGCCTTACCAGCTTTGGTGCTTGATGCTGCATATGCTATGAGTGCTTCAACAGGCCCTCCTCGAAGAGTGTAGCCACCATCCTCCTGCAATGGGACCACACATCAAATCAAGAAGTTAAAGAAACACCCCACACATACATGCATATATCACCTATGTACATGTAATTGTGCTAACATTTTACACACATGTGATACACATTAATTGTATGTAAATACAGATTAGCCTTGAACCAGGATCTCTCATTTTGTGTTCACGCATAATTTTACACACTGAGTGGGAAAGCCTGGTTCAAGGTACACAATTTCAATATACAAACAATACTTCACCTTGTGAAAGGTGAGGTAGCCAGATGCATCATCAAGCTCGAGGTAGTTTGGTTCACCACTTTCCTCGCTGTCCTCACTGCAGATACATACCATAATCATCCATACTAGTTATCCCAACACACACTGCACTCACTTGAATGATTCTTCTGCACTGCTGCTGCTGTGCTGCTCTGGCTTGGGAGCTGCTGATGAGTCAGTGATAGAGCGCCCAGAGGGAGGAGCCGTCGCTGCTGCCTGGCTGCTCTGCACCTGAGGGAGGACAACAACAGATGGGTGGAATAAAACCAAATCTCACCAATTACTCATCATAGAAACATGATACTCTAAGTACTATAAAGGTACAGTAGATGTGCATGACTATAACTTTTTTACCACTACCACAGATGTTGGTCATTATGCCATACTGAAGCACTGGTTGTCTGCTAATTGAAGCTACGTACACCCACATGGTAAATGAACACTGGATGTGGCGGATGGCTGATAAGTTTGCATCTATAACATAATATACATTTAAATCTGCCCGCTGAGGCTCACTCTACTGGGCATTCGACCATCTAAGCATCATGTAGGCTCTTGATCTTTTATTTATCACTCTAGTCTCGTTTCCAGGCCACTCCCAATGTTGTTTTTCTGTGTGTAACACCGAAAGAAACTGGAAGTGGTCTGGGAAGGAGGCTACATACAGTTTCATGACCTTTCAATGGATACATGTATATTCATTTCTCGCGTGCATACTAGTGTAATTTAATTGTATTTTTATGGAACATACCGATCTTTTTCGTCTCTTTGGTGGTATCGGGGGAGGAGCTTCCATGCCAGGGATGACGAGGGACTGGGTCAGGGACTCATCGTACGTGTAGCCAGCCAGAAGACCCTTGTACATCATGACTGATAGTGGGAGAGAGAAAGGACAGGAATAACAATAATATGAAACACAAAACACACTCTATAGAGAGCTGCAACCACTATCCCATCAGGGTTGTACATACCGTATTTCTTCTAAAAATTCGGCCCTTCTAATTATTTGGCACCCTTTACCGAATGATTGAGTTTCTAATTTTTCGGCAAAGGTCGTCATGCGTATAGGCTATAAACAGGAATGGAATGCGCATGCAGACAGAATGATGAATATTAACCTCTAAAAATTCGGCGAAGCTAAAGCAATATTATTATTTTCATGCCGAATTTTTAGAAGAAATACGGTATACACTGTACATTTGTACATGTACATCCAGCAATAAAAACTTTCCAAGGGAGGGGGGTTACAAGTGAAAGGGCATATGCTAAATTTAGGGGGGATAGCTACATACATGCATGTGTAGAAGTGCACAAGGTACATGTATTTGTGACATGAGGACTACCCTCGACCACAGTGTACTAACTTACTTGTCTTTTTCTTGAGAGGCAGTGGTGGGGCAACATCCGGCCCACTAACTTTGGACCTCATCAGATCCTCATTGTACTTCCTGACAGCACTGAAAACCTCTTCCTCCTTAGCTGTCCTACCAGCTATGGAGGCTCGGGGGGTCATCGTGTGCTGCGGTGAAGCCTGAGGGAAGGGAAGGAGAAGAAGAGAAGAGCTACGGTAACTATATGTACAGGATGATAGATGCAGATACAGGAGAGTAAAATAAGGGAAATGGGTACGCGAATTGTAAAGGGAGGAAGCTAAGGAGGGAAAGGAGAGAGGGAGGGAGGGAGAGAGAGAGAAAGAGAGAAAGAGAGAGGGAGGGCGGGAGAGAGAAAGAGGGAGGGACGGAGGGAGGTATAAGAGGAGGAGGAGGGTACAGGTACAGGTGTGTGGATCAGATGGATGCATATATGTACACATACTAAAGATTTACTGATAGACGATGCACACTGTACTGTACCTGTGGAACTGTATTTGGTACGTGGACATCAGTCCTTGGGGGCTTAGGAGGGGGTGTCTCCTGTACTAGGTTCTTGACACCTGGAATAGACTCCATCCTCATGGGGACAGGGGGTTGATACTGTTCTCCTACTTCGAACCCATCGGATGAGCCTGAGCCTCGATAGTATGAGCTCGTGCCAAATGACCTAGCCAAGCTCTCTGCTGTGACAAAGCCCTGTGCAGTGTGATAGGGGGTGGAGACGGGGGAGGAGAGGGAGTGGGCGTGGTGGGTGGGCGTGTGCTGTGGGGAGCCAACTGTGCCAGCGGTGCCATGGCGACGCTGTTTCTGCTTCATGGGTAGAGGTGGGGGCATCTCATCACCATCCACAGACTGAAGGAATGTCGGGGATAGGAAATAATTATTATTATGACAAACATGCAGAATACATGTACATTGGTAAAGGTCGTCAACCCATGTGCATTACTGACTTGGGTCAGGAATCAGGTTGCATGGATCCCGATATAAGATTTGTTAGTTGATATGCACAGTACGTACACTTACCCTTGCTGCAGCACTGGCATGTCCACTAGAGTGCCCATTCAGCTGCCCTCTCCTGTGACAAACACAAAATATTATCACAGTTATCAAATAATTCTTTAGCATGCACTACTTGGATATTACACAATCAATTTCAACATGACAACACTTGAAGATATCTTACATTGCTGAGTGTTTCTTTTTGACTGGTAGTGGAGGTGGCATGTCCCCATCATTCCCGCCATGGAGGCCATTCAGCTGGGAGGAGGTACCTGTCAGTAGCGACAGTGGAAAGGGGCATTGGTAAAGAATGCTATATCCTACTACTAAGATTATAAAAAAAATGCATGTATACAAGTGAGCAGGCACATATCAGTTCATCTATCACTACAACACTTGTCACATGTACATGTAGAGCGTATGGGTCTTTCCGAAGACTAAATACTACGTAACTTGATAATTTTATATACATGTACATACCGGTTCTGCATATCATACAATGTACAATTTCCAAAAATTTAAATACATTTATGTACTTAATAACTGAGTTTATGGTAATAAATTCAGTATATCTCCTGGAATTGCTGTATGTACATTAACGTGAGTATCTTACGAGGGAGAGTGTGTCCTTTGCGGGGCAGTGGTGGGACATGCAGTCCTCTGTCATCCATCTCCCCCCTCTTGGGGAGGGGAGGGGGAGGAGCTCCATCCATCGGCTCCCCCGGCAGAGGTGGAAGGTCAACAGTGTGGCCGGCTGCTCCCGCCCCTCGGAGAGGTACAGAAGTCGAATAGGCCATTGATGACGAGAGAGAGGAGTGAGCACGACTGTCCCAGTCAGGAGACTAGGGAATGCATGTGTGGAAGGAGATAGCAAAGGAGGTAACAATCGAACACATAACATCATACAGACACAGAATATTATTTGGCAACTTTGACCAATAGTCTAGCAAAAGTCACATGCAGTAGTACATACATGAAGCACAAATACTGCGCATGTGCAAAGGAATCTACAAGTATAAATAATATGCAGGGCTTTGACCACTAAAATATGTGACGACCATTACCTATCCACTGAAGGTCATTAGGTAAAGGGTGATCACCTATTTTATAACACCACATACGCAAGCAGACAGACTATTAGTTGCACAAAAAGGAGCAGGGAATCCACCTTCCCAATGGAAATTGCTGGTTAAAGCACATTTTCCATTTCCTACAAGCCGCTAGCAAAGGTTAAACATTCATGGGGGAGCACGCCCTCAGACTCTCCATAATATTATTGCCTGCTAAACCACCCCCCCCCCCCCCAAAGTAGATTATCAAAAATCTTACCATTGATCCTCTGAGGTGGTCTGGTGAGTGGTGGTGTCCCTCCACGCTCCCTGACCTCCTTCTCTCCTCGTCCGATGTGCTGCTCCCCTCTGAGGTCATGTCTGCCGAGACCCTGCTCGTTAGAGGGGTCATACTCATCGACTTGTCACGATACGAACCAATTGGAGTACCAACACCAACCGATCCACCTGTATGACACACACACATATGGAAAGGCTTATGTAGTCACATTAATGAGAAACCACATCTGCAGTACATAACTACATTTTATTCTGAAAACAAATGTAACCAGTACTCTCGAGTCACGGACAAACACTATTGCATCTCAAACAAATTATGTACAATATCATTGCGTATTTGAGCATACATGCACTGCACCCCGATTAAGATCTTGCAACTCTGCATTTCACTGGCCAGTGACTGCTTTTCATTACTGGGCTACCCTATGATCACCCACACTCCTCTGATAGGTGGAATTTGCATACAAAATATTGGTTGCTAGACAATTGCCAACATACAGAGTGTATACAAACTGTGGCACAAAATATTCCTGCAAACAGGAACAGGTACACCAAGCAACATCAATGCACATGTACACTAATCAGCTTACTTCCTGGTGACCAGCTGATCTTCCTGTCCCTGGAGTCTCCTCCCCTGAGGGCAGCCAGGGATGGGTGGGCAAGCTCTTCTGAAGACTGGACTGAGTTGACACTACCACTGTCAATAGATACCCTGCAGTGGAGGAGGGAACAGAATTACAACAGCTTCATGTAAATAGCGTAAAGGGTTATAGGTGCATACAGAAACTATATCATTTACCAGGAAGATGATGCAAGTGCACTATCGTGTATGTGCCCACACTCTTGCGCTTTAATGACACAGTGCTAGTGTATTTATATTTTCAATGTACATATGCACCAAAGGGACGCTTATACAGAGGACTTTAGAAAAAGTACATGTAAATGCAGCAAGTTTGATATACTTGAGAATTCTTCCCATGCTGGTCAGAGATAGTTCCTCCCAACCATCACTCAGCATTGCCCTATCGCCCGTTCAACCTACCTTCATCTATCATGAATTTAATAATGTTGGGATGCTCCTTGAGTTGGCATTTTTATTAAGCCAATATAAATACTGGGGCAGCCACCACTGCACTCGCATAATTCTAGTTACAACCCTGTACGGCAATGACGACATTACCCCTACAATTATTGGAGGAACATTCCCTCAATGAAACGTTGCCTGTATACCTTAACCACCTACCATAGCTACATGTGAGGATTCCTTCTCTGAAACTGCAGCCTTACGTTAAAGGAACAGAGGGAATGTTTTTCCTAGTTAGTCTAAACTTTCCTGCCAACAGCCTTGGCTCAGTAGCCCCTCACAGATAATTACGTATTTCCTCCCTGATTGAATTTTGTCTGGTTGTTTGTGTGTAGTGATGCCAGTGGCGGCCAGTTAGGTCTACCACTGCCAATCCTAGTGACAGTGGACGGTGGCTTATGCTGCCCTTACATGGCAGTTGAATTCATATCCACAAAAATCTCTCTTGAAAAGTTTGTGAGCATGTATTTAGTCTATAGCTAATAAGAGACCAGACATAAACTTGAGTGCATATGAGGGCCAGAGTTGAAGCTGATCTAGCCTGGCAGCACAGTGGAAGTGAAATGAGACTGGTAATTGGTTATTAGTGGACAATGGTAGATTAGGATGGAGGAATGCTGGCTAACGAGATCGAACATGTACTAACCAATAACCAAGTTTATACAAGTAATTGCAATCAATCTCTGAAAACCATGATTAGGTTAAAATTGAATTAAAGCAGCGTCCTAATACTGTGGGGAACTTCCTCATTCACGTCAACAATGAACCAATCAGTTACAAGCCTTGTTAAGTTGGTCTACATAAACGCTCAAGTTGCATAATTATCTCAAATAATATCAATCCCTACACACACGTCTACAAGTTCATCTACTATACATATATAGCTACATAGTGCTGGTGTGGCTGCTAAGATACTCTTGTTTCAGAGGTAAGTGTATCATCTACTTATAACTGGAATTCTGCACAGTGCTCAGTCCCAACTGAGAGCCAGAGCATCTGTATTTCAGTGTCCACTGAACAATACATCATGGGATATCAGTGAGTATACTACCCTCCTTTGATGGTTTCTTGTCAGCATACACAAACAGTCATATGGACACATCGGGTTCTTTGAACGTGAATCATCAAAGCCACTTACATGTACTAGTAAACATAAAAAAGAAGCTAGGCCATAGGGATGTAAGCATTGAAATCCAGGGTAACAGCCATTATTGGGAAATTATTGCCTACATGCATATTATTGCATCCAATGTATGTAAATGCTTGTATGTATTATACATATGCAAGCTGATATGAAGCTCATCTCCAATAATCAACCCCAAATTCAAGGAAAGCACAACCATACTAGCATGTTCAGGTAAGTATATGTATCTATAATACATGTACAATATCAAGGGCTTATAGACTCCTATACAATACTATATGACATTGTACATATAGAGAGTGCATACATGTTGCTTTGAGCAAGACTCGAGTCCATACTTGCTCCAGCAGGAGCATGCACTCATACACATGATCAGATCTCTACAGTGAGTGTGTGCTTAGTGCAAGTCCAACAGTTTTCACAAACAAATTTTGATCTGTTTACCTTGTGTGATGGACATGCCCGCACAGCTGCTCAGCACAGAAATATTGCAAGCAAAATATGCACCAGCATTCAAGGCATCTCATTATAATATTTTGTGCACAGGGCCAGTTTTGCTATAGGATGTACGTACACGTACATGCAAAGGCTAGGTACTGTACATGTGGACCTGTATTTTACTCCAAAGGGTGTGCCCCAGTACCTGCAGTACTCATGCACACATACAAAACAGAGTAACTTGTACATAGTACATGTACATACATGTAGATTGTAGTGTTCGTAGTACCGTAATCATCATCTTGTAGGACCCCACTTAGATTAGATAAAACAGCAGCCATTAAATTGGCTTCAAGATTTGGTAAGCATACATGTATGCATTCAATGTTAAAATTAACCAAAAAGGTACATAAAATATAATAATAATAATAATATTATGTTCTTACCGTCTCTGTAGGTTCATTGGAGGTGTTTTAGCACCACTGCCACTACCGCCCTCCGGTAGCACGTGGATCTCATAGACCAGCCGCACGACCTCCTCTAGGGCCTCTTGGAACCTCTTGACGCCCTCCATCACTCTGGACTTCTCCCTCTCTTCCTCTCCCTTCTTCTCTTTCTCTGTCCGACTGTCAAAGTCAAACCAGCGAACCAACAGAGCCAAGTTCTCATATATACCCTTCTCATTCACTTTCAGACGAATACGGTAGCTGCAGTAGTACATACATGAACATGTGTATCACGGGCAGAATGTGATGTTTTTGTAATGATAAAGGCTTAACAGCATAGTGCACGTTAGTCTGGCTAGCGAGATCCATTCCCCCTCTAGCTCCTATTCAAATAACAATGTCGAGAGGGAGACAGAGAGCTGCATGCAGTCGCCCAGGCCAGCTACAGCTCTTATTCATTAAAACTGCTGACTCAGCAATCATTCACTCCACTCATACTGATGCTGTGGTAAGAATTCTCCACTACACTCATTAGAGTAGTACTAGTAGTACTCCGCACGATTCCCGGTATCGTCGTACTATGGCAATGTTTGTGACCAGCTGTGAGAAAAGGGATTATTCTTGTCATAGTATGTACATGTAGCTTGTTGCATGTACGAAGTAATGTACACATATACATGTACAGTATGTTTGTGTCTATATAATAGACATACATATATGTACATGTGCATGTATACATGAATGTAAGTATAATATACGGACAGTTCCTCTGTAGGAAGGACGTTGGACATTGTAATACCGTATAGCGGGAAATTTTCAAGGGAGAAAACTTTCGCGGATCGATAGGAAAGGATCATTTCGCGGAGAAAACTCTCGCGGAATGCTAAAACTGGTCGCATAATGGGTGTGGCATACCTAGAATTTCGTGGAGAAAACTTTCGCGGATGGCTGAAAAATCGCGAAATTCGTGAAAGTTTTCTCCCTCGAAAATTTCCCGCTATACAGTAATAAAAATTATACCATCTTCCCCAAATGATCCCTTTTCTCATACCATGTCACGTCACATTAGAGTCACAATTCCCTTACTCTGCAATTTTTGTGTACCTTTAGATGGGACTAGGTTTGTAGCACAAGATAGAGCACTGAAAATTGTTCACGTACATGTACAATACCATTGATAGGGGAGCACACGAACGTACACACATACATGTATCATGTCCATCTCCATGTACACTGTTACCTTTCGTGTTTGTCGATGATGTCCCTGGTGACACACTGGTGAGTGGTGGTGATGGCTGAGATGACCTGCACCATCAGTATTGTGATCACTGTCGTCATGTCAAGCTTGTTATGACGACTGGTGTACTGGATGTGACCATTCTCTAGTGCAGCTGAGGGAAGGGGAGAGAGAGAGAGAGAAATGAGAGAGGGAGAGTGAAGAGAGAGCGTGTGTGAGTAAGTCCATGCTCTGCATGCTAGTGGTTAACTTTGGTGAATATTAAACTTGGCGGAATGGCTCTCCATTGGAGCTTGAATTTACCAATCTGAAGCCTTACCACCATTAAGTTATTGGCAAGTTTTTAATTTGGCGATCTGTACCAAATCAAAAACATCACCAAAGTTTACCATTATACGGTATACAATATTAAAAGTGTTACTCATAGGCAGGTGTTCTATCTAGAGCACTTGTAGTATTCTCCAGCATGGTACACTACATGTATCTGTGATGCAAAATGCTTCAGAATGAAACCAAAAATAGTTATTGTGCATACTACCATGGATACACAGCATAGCAAAGTGTGTAGTAAAAGATGAAGAGAATGATGACACACACGGTTGTAAGGATACAGGTTTCAGTACAGCACTGTGGAGTTACAAAGCTATTTTATTATCTTAGTGTCCCGGGATACATATACATGTAAGCGCACTCTACCATAATTCCCTATTTTGACAACCTGGCCGGGTGCTTACTGATCATGTACCAGTGGGTAGAGTCGAAGTACAATCACAATGGCAACTATGAACCTGATTTTGATTACTACCTGCTAGCACGCTTCAGGCTTCAGACACAAGGCAGTCACTACGTGTACATGCATAAGAAGCTACATACACTATATGTAAATCTAGCGCCACGAGTCAGTGGTTGGTGGTGAATAGGATCGACGCACGATTGAGCTGTGTATATGCAACTGTAGTGTACGTAGTTATATTCACTGG
Source organism: Cliona cf. orientalis (assembly GCA_963930775.1). Taxonomy (NCBI): domain Eukaryota; kingdom Metazoa; phylum Porifera; class Demospongiae; order Clionaida; family Clionaidae; genus Cliona; species Cliona cf. orientalis. The sequence goes on from OZ005697.1 coordinate 6,076,891, forward strand.
CACATGTCCATTGATACAAGTTCTCTTTGACATGCAGATTTGCTTTGGTGCTTGCCAGCATGGCAAGGAAAATCTAGCCTGGATACTTACCCCAGAGTGAATGCTCTCCATTCATGTAGCAAAAATGAGCACCAGAGTGCTCACCCAGGAATAGGCACTTGCCCCGGACACTAATAATAATAGTGACCTGCTCTGAGAAAAGGGACCACTCGGGATATTTCATAAAAATTGAATTTTTAGCATGGATTGATAGCTCTGTGTGTACTGAATCCAATGGTGCAAGTTCATGAAAAAAATATCGATCACAAGTGGAATTATGACCATTTCTATACACGCAGGTAGATATATTCATTTTTCGGAAAATGCACATATTTAATCAAATTTTGTATTATTTAGTTGTATGTGTCTGAGCAATTGTTTGCACCCAAGCATTACGATAGTTTACAGCAACTACATAAACATAGCGTATCAATATGAAACTAAAATTCTACATTTTTCTGGTACCCTAAAATACAGAAAAATGATAAATATTTATTTTCCCCACATTTTAGCTATTATTGTAAAATGAAATTTTATCCCAAGTGGTCCCTTTTCTCAGAGCAGGTCACCTATGGTAATATTTATATTATATTGAGGGGGAGGAAATAGAGCTAACAATGGAACTGTGAAATATTTCCAGAATGTCTTCCTCAATTTACTAGAGTGTCTATCTTTAGGGATTAACTCCAGGATTTCAAGGGAGCCCCCATTTTGTACTAATTTTAGGTGGTACACATACTCACTTGTGAGTAAGCTGATTTGCATATAGATGCTTTGTTTGTGCTGCATCAGCTTGTGGTAGAGACCTTCACCAGGCTGCAAAGAGGAAGGGAAAAGAAAAACGGGCAGAGAGGAGCAAGTTAATGAATGCACACGAGTACAAATTTCTATATTATGGATAGCAACTTACTATATGTATATGTATGTACGTACAATAATAATTATGCACTTGTATAACATTCCCCACTAATTATGTGCAACTATCTGCAACCAATGTGGATCATTCATACCCACAAATTAATGTTCACACAAAATGCATATTTTATTACGTATACTGCATATACATGTACATGCACGCATGCACATGGTACATGCACATGTACAAGGTAGATTGCACATGAATACCTGGGTAACAATGTGTGTAATGTGAGTGGTGTTGGCCGGGTTGGAGATCTCTGGCTGGAGCTGAATGTTACGAGACTTGTCCTTAGTTGACTTGGACTTGCCTTTCCTGAAATAATAAAATAACATGATAGTTTAAAGTATTATTGTAGAGAGAGAGAGGGGAGTGGGGTTGGAAGAGAGAGAGAGAGAGAGAGAGAGAGAGAGAGAGAGAGAGAGAGAGAGAGAGAGAGAGAGAGAGAGAGAGGGGGGGGGGTCAATGGATTGTGTACACAGTACAAGAAAGACTTACTTTATCGGCCTCAGAATAGCTGCAAGAGTGAAAAAGGGGAAGTAAGGGACAAGTAAATATATTATTACATTAATTTCAAGATGCACTAACATACAACAGTAATGAATCATACCACAGATTACTACTCTAATAGGTCTCGTAAGGGGATGCAGATATATGAATAGTTTTTCTCTCTCTCTCTCACACACACACAAATACACCTTCACCTCAACACATCCATGTCTTCAATGGTGTACATGTATATTGTATGTAGGATTGCTCAGCACTATGGAATTCAGTTGACAATGTGCCTCTATCCCTCCCTACCAACCACTCACCACCCTGACATGACTTCACACTGTTAATGATGACACAAGTTTCCATGGTGAAACATAAACTGTGAGTTAGAACGTTACACTGAAATCTGTCAAGTTATCCATTGCTATCATCACACATTAGTTTACCAATTCGAGCGGCTTATCGAGCTTTGGGGAAACCTATGCAGCTTGCCCGTACCAAAACAAAAAAAGAGTACAAGGAATTTGGGGGACAGGGTAGGTTTAACAACACTGCTTCCTCAAACGATAAGAATTAGTATAGATAATCAAGGTGTATACTACTCACTTGCCACAGATATGTCATGGGCATGCATCGTACAAGAACACAAAGGCAATTCACATGTACAAACAATCTCTGATCTACATGGTTTCAAACTTCTTCTAAGATTTCAAAAATGAGCTTTACGTATTGGGGGCCGGGGAGGGAGGTATTGGGATATACAATTACCCGGCCGAGTGGCACGCTTATAAGTATAAAACGATGTATATAGATGTAGACACTGTTCACACATGCTTTGTTTAGAGCAATAATCTATTCAGTGTTAGCTATTTATCACTAATTCCATACCATTACGGCAGACTATAGTATCTCCATTCAGGGTCACCCAACCAGACCAAATATCTGAAGCCTCCCAGAACTTAAGGGCAAAAATATTGTATCCTCATAAATTAATCATTTGAGGGATAGCTGCATGCATGTGACCACACATCCAGATTGAGTAGAATGGTACAGGTAGTTCTCTATGTACAAGAGGATGCTTAGTGAAAGAGGTGATCCTATTACGGGGGCAACAATCCAGAGCAGTTCAATAGCGTCAGTAGCTTCATTGAAAGCTTGTAGCTACGTATGTAAGGAGGCTAATTTATATTCTCAGTGGTATACCTCAAGAGTATTGCTCCACACAGCCACATCAAAGCTGAGACCAGCCAGTGTTGTCAAGTACCAAACAGCCACAAACATCCAAATACCCCAATGAGCCAGGGATCACCACCGCATTCCAATAAACCCACAGGTATGCACACATACTTACGAACGTACACACATGCATAATCATATACCACGGCTACAGGTATTTCAACATCTCTTGGCCAACACTCATATATATCGTGTATACACAACCAACTGGCCTCAACATACACCATAATAATATCTTCCAGAACATGTACACGTACACGTAGCATTATACATGTACATGTACATGTACATGTAGTATGCAATGTATGTGTGCATTGTGCAGGGTATCAGGTTTCATGAGGTGCGGTGTTGAGTCTGGAGGTTGTAGAGAGGTATGAAGCAAAACAATGACCGCCATAAGAAATAGAACAAGGGATGATTTGAAGGATGTATACTTGGGTACACGTACACGCACAGGGGTAAGTCATTATAGGTCGTACAAGTACAAGGAGTCTATTTAGAAGCACAATAAGCAAGGTTCATTGAAACTGAACTATGCAGCTTTTTATCTGATGCAATAATTATACATGTATACATGTATACATGTAGCTAGGGGATTGTGGATCATGTTGCGATACCATTACTCACCATAGTGCAGCATACAAGTATGTGAAACACACATACACACGGTGTACATGTGCCTTGCTCCGCTTGCACATGCTCCGCTTATGCCCACAAGGTAAATGCCATGCCATACAATGATGCACATGTCTAGATGATTTGCTTCCAAGTGTCCATGCATGAGGACTCCGGATATTACAGCTACATGTAGCTTAGTGCTCTAGGAAGCATTCGCCTACAGAGATCGACTTTCACAAGGATGTACATGCTTGTCACTGCTATTAGCAGAGCAAACAGCATCAGCTTAGCTAATTATATGTAAGGATTACGTGTATGTGTGTGTACTATACATCTTCCCATTTCCCGTAAGATTTTCTCCTTTGCTTACGCAGTCCATCGAATATTTACAAAAAACAAGAAGGTATATGATAACATGCTGTGCTTAGGCTATAAGGAAGAACTAACCCCCCCCCCCCCCCCACCCACCACCCACCAGGGCCACCACCCAATACCACCACTGCCATCGCCACTCAACACCAGTAGCACATACATGTACACATGACATTGTACATGTACAACAACATTATGTTAACTCTTGCAGCATTTCATGGCAAAGTACTCACTCATTCTCTCACTCTACACACAACTTACAAACCTTAAGGAAACTTGTGTACATATGTGCACGCACGGACAACCGCTAATAAAGACGCTTATACAAACTAACACAGGATCATGTGCAGGCATACGTACACATGCAAGCATACAGACACTGCACGCTAACTGGCATGATCAACCGAAAGCAAAGCTGTGTGGAGTAGTTTTAGCAAGTGTAAACAACAAACAGAGAGCTAGAGCTAGGCAACACTCCACTCGCTTCCCTACCTACGTGGAATGCTCAGATCGTTAGTACATTCTGAAAGAATGAACTCCATATCTATCACGGACACACACATGTACATGTACGTATACATGTGCATATACAAAGCATAATACATGTACATAATATAGTACATGAAAATTTAGTAGGTTTATCTTCCACTACTATCCCATTGCCTGCTCTCCTACAAAAGGCAAAGTCACTTAGGTGCCTAGCCTTGACAATCATACATGCAGGATAATTGCACTATATAGCTTAACTAATCCACATGTATGAATAAAATCACTTACGGCTGATAAGCTAGACTATGATACATAGCTGGTCAATGTCACACACGATTAGCACTTGAATGCAATCAGAATACCACTAGAACTCGTACATGCATGTATGTCAACTACATACATATACATGTAGGGTACCAAGGCCATGCCATACATGTAGATAGTTAGCATAATGTCAGTGAAGAGAGGTAAGACATCTACCTAACCCACTGGAGGTTGTTCACGATTTTGTGGAACACGCATTTTATTATCGTGCATCATGTGCAATATATTATTTTTGCTGACTCAGTGGGTTGACCTGGGTTGACATTGCCGCCTATGGCAAACGCGCTCTAACGACCAACCACCTCTGCACCTACATCAATTGATATGAACATACAGTGTACGTACAATACATAACAAAGTGGAATATTCTTATGGATGGCACAAAGCTAGCACACTCTAACAATGACACTAATCATGTTTATCGCATAACCACTACACATACAAGCACTTCCACTTAATTTTCAGAGTATCTCTTTAGAGTGTTAAGTTTCACCATACAGGACTGGCCTTAAGATACGTACACAAAGGAGAATATCCTCCACCTTGCTGATCTACGTCATGGACAACATCTGATATGATTGACTGGAGTGCTAAAGGTAAACAGAGTAAATGAACTATTGGCCAATATGAAATTAGCGCAATGTCCAAACAGCGGCTGTTTAGGAAAACACGCTAACAAACTAAACATCTCAGAAACAAGGAAGGCCAAGGCCCAGCCAAATCACCATTAATGGACATTGCATACATAGGCTCATAACCGTGTACCACTCTGGCAAGGCAGTCGGTGAGCACTGCACGTACATGAACATGTAGTATATATACATGCACCATGTAGTAGTATAAGGACTGATCATAAACCACACACATGCACACACATACGTGACACTCACAAACATGGAGCAAACACACACCCCCGCACACACACAAACACTATATGATGCATGTACCGTATCCTCCCGAAAATAAGCCCCCTCCCCTCTTTGACCTTCAAGTTCTTGCACAGGTATGTTTGCCTCGATTATAAGCCCCCCTCCCACATATACACGCGCGCGAGTACATACGTACGTACGTAACCCCGCCCTTCAATTGACTACGAGTACAAAGATGGTGCTGGCTTTTAGAAAAAGCCTGTTTTGAAGTCATTCTGTTATGATGGCACTTCTAGCTTGGCGAAGACACTTACGAGCCGGTCAAGATGCTTTTACTTTCCTCTAAAGACGTACACACACGGAACAACAAGTCCTTTTCCCACTGGTGATCCTCGTGTTGCCGTCTACTTGACAGGTCATCTCGCTGCCACTCTTTTGGAGAAAAGACAAGCAAACTCTGGATATTTCCCGCGGTACGTGACCAACGATGGTGGCTAAGGGGGGCTTATATTCGAGGGAAAGTGCATATTCGAAAATAAGCCCCCTCCCCAGTCTAGGTCATGTCCACTGCTGAAAAAGGGGGGGCTTATTTTCGGGAGGATACGGTATGTATGATCGATCAAGTGGATTACACTCTGGCATATCTGAGGGGAGATAGATGCTGACTACTGATATTGAAATACAACACATGCTGGTTACTGTATGAAGTATATACAATTGAGTGTGCTGAGGAATCCTTAACAATGCATTTATAAATGAATAAGGCAGTAGGAAGGAAGACATATGACAGTGTCACCTCAAAATATGCATTGATGCATAGTATTTCTAGAATGAGAGAGGAGAGAGAGAGAGAGAGAGAGAGAGAGAGAGAGAGATCTTGAGGACTGATCACATGTTTACAACCACCATCATGGGCAGCTTCAATGTTGCCACAATAGCATCTTACGAAAAATGCACACACCACCCACCTACCTACGCAGGGAATTAGTTTAGACAACTCAGGCTTAATAATACATTATCATAATAACTATTGTTATTAAATATGTACAAACAATAATTATTACTGTACATCCTCGATGTGTTATCTTTGGGGCACAGGCACATACAATGAACCGACTGATGGCCTTTGATGTCATTTTGCACCTCCCAAACGGTATGTGCTGAAACTACATCCTTTGCAACATCATAGCTGCCTAGTTAAGAGCTGTTGTACAAATGTGGGTGCACTAAAAGTGTTAAATTCTCGGGATGGGCGCCAGTGGCTTCATGCCATATTTGGTAGAATCACTAGCTCTAGCTCTGATACCAACTATGATTCACCCATCTAAGAATGTACTAACACCTAGAGCGTAAGAAGTGTGCTGATCTCTTACTCTTTCATTGTGCAACGTTGAAACATAAGCTATGGGGAGAGGCAGGGCAGGTTATACGGCTAATATCCACACGTAATGTAGCACTTGTAGAAGCTCGAGAGATAAAAGTACTGGTAGCTAGACGGTGGAGCATCAGCATAATGGACACGTACAGACTTCTACATGTATCACCACCCACCATCAATCAAAACTAAAAGTGTAAGGCTGAGCTATCAAACACATATTATATCAGAAGGCAATTACGACAGCATGCATCAGTCTCAGAGCGTTAGCCTCTCCTACGTATGCAGGGACGACCAAACAGAGGAGACAATATTGGAAGCTACATAAACCTTAACTGCTACAGATCCTATCTAGAGAAACCACCTTAGTCAGTGGCTCATCAGGATGACCTGCCCCAGCCAAAGCTACGGACGGGTACGCCATGCCTAGCTTTGAGAATGGTACGTAGATTGTATAGTGTGTATGTACATGCACATACAACTTCATATTATGCTGTAATGATCATTGTAAGTTTCACGAAAGTGGTATGCACAGTAGAATCCCTCCAAGAAGGAAACTTATAAAAGAGGTTAACTCCTTTATAATTGGGTCATTGTTCATGGCCTCAGCTAAATGTACATACAAAGGTGTATAATACAGAGAAACTATGCATCCCTGCATGAAAAGAGGCCATGTCATCTCAGGAGACTTCAGGCTGACATCCATGACCACAATAGCATCGCTATAATTATCACTATTGTATACCCATCCATAAATAAAGTTTGTAAGGCTATCCTTACCATTCAGTACAATAATCATGGACACTCGTCTGACCTATTGAGTGATAAATTAGCAACATATACAGCCACGGGTTACAATTCACATGACCACAGCAGCACAATGCCCCAGTCAGATCCATCGAATGATCAAACAGCTCTAGATACACTAGGTTAGGTGAGTGCAGCACCAAAAGCTGCGTTGTGCCAACAATGGAGGTGGATAGCCATACATGGCAGTGACCACACTCTGCATTCAGGCAAAGACTACACAATATTAGTGGCAGCGGACACCTGAAGCCTGCCAACACTGCTATGAGATAATGAATATTGGGCAACTTTCCACTATGCAGTCAAATTGACCGTACAGTAGTTGTACCTGAGTTAGAAATACACATGCCATTATTATTAATTTTTGTACGTACTTGTAAGTATAGGAATACTTGCATGTAGAGGTAGTGTACATGTATTGGGCACATGTGTGTGCGTGTGTTTTCACAACATGCATGTGGTCACGAGAACTAACACGAAAAAATTCTAGTTTGTTATACCTGTACCTCGCAAAATTGAAACTTTCCAAATCATCATCTCAGAGGTATGCTCACATACATGTACGTATCTATGATAGTCAAGCACATACATGTACATGTATATGTACTTGTACACGTGCAAGTACATGTGTATGCAGGTACCCTCGGCTGTAACATTATGTGGAGATAGTCCAATGACCAGATGGCCATGCAGCGTTAGAGACAAGGAAAGCAACAGGTGAGCAAACATGAAACTATAACCGGTTCTAAACTTACTTTACATGGAGGGGAATGATCCCCTCTTCTGCTACACATCTATAGACACAAAAAGAAAGAATCTATGCACCCTGAAGACAAGACTAGTGACAATATAACTAGAAATGGTGCTACCCTAATTCATCATCTAGCACAGAGAATGATACAAGCTCTTAAAACATCGCTCACGTACAGTATAGTACAGATAGAGCACCAGGCAGAAGTATTCTGGGAGGGTAAGGCCCACATAAATTCAGCTACACCCACTAAAGCTGACTCTATCATACTAATATGTACACTAACAGCAATTGCAATACATTACGTTGTGTATAGCAGCATGTAAGATACATGTATGTAGATGTACATTGTTGGATAGTTTGGAAAGGGAGGTAAGAGATAGCCTTGCAAATGAATAGTGATACCAAACATGACACTAATCAGTATCAAAACCGCCAGCACTCGAGAGCAGAGCTAACAATGAAAAGGGAGCAAACCCACATCACCCAGATCAGCTACAACAGAAACACACCACGTATGTCAAACGCACCTAGAAACTAACAAAGGAGAGAAAACCTATAATAATACTACCACTACAATAACATTATACCCAGGAGAGGCCATCATTACGTCCAGAGTCCCAATTAGAAACTAAGAATTCGGCTCTCGCTATGATGAAATTATGATGAAATGATGATGAAATCTATGATGAAATTTATGATGAAACCTATGATGTAATTGCTGTGAAACTGTTTCAAAAAGTTTAGCTCACATGACAGGGTGTTGGGACCCAGAATTCAAACCTAGCGTAGAAGACATCGTGGACTATCGATGAGATATGGCGATTTTCTCGGTTCGCTTTCTTTGGCGAGCTCGCACTCGGGGGGATTTCCCTATTCAGTCGAGCACATGGCAGGTGAAGGTCAACCGGCTCAAGCCGCGCGCCCCAATATTGTACGCGTGTACGGAGCATGCGCAGTTTGTCGATGTGTCCCAGTTCGAATTTATGGCGGCGTATCCATGAGGGACTCTGGACGTAGTCTCTGAGTTGTTCATTATCTCCCCAGTAGCAATTTACTTTTCTGTGTTTATGAGGTAATTATAGTGTAATTATGATGAAACCTATAGTGTAATCTATGAGGTAATTATGAGAAAATTCAGGGCCTCGCTGGAGCCTTTCTGAGACTTGAAAATCAGTAAATATGTAGAGTATCTTACGCGTGTATCTAGCGAATAGATTACAAGCTGAGCACTACTTTCTCTGAGAAGTGCTGTTGGTTGAACTTCACGTGTTTTCTTGGCTTACGTAATGCCATGGATAAATAAAGCTAGCCTTGCGCTATATTATATAGCACGCATCACTGCCACAAGGGGCTAGCCCGCGCGCGACTGCAGCAGCGTGACCAACCTGAACTTCGGAAGGAATACTGTGTTGTTGAGTTCGTCTCTGTGATTGAAGCATCGAAACTTATCGCTATCAAGGTTGAGAGTCGATCTTAGATGCCATCTCCATGATTTCTGGGGCCAGCATCAATCGATGTGTACGCATTCTATTGACGACATTTTACCACATGCACCATTACACTATGCAGCTATATAGCTATATACTGGGGAGATGGTCAAGGGTTCATTACAGTAGAGAGCCAGCGGTAATGCACCTATAAATGTACAAATAACGTACTATACATGGTTTTGAGATGAAGCTGGGTTCGTGCAACTTGAAAATGAGGAGAAAAAAATAAACAGCAGACGTGTGTACAGAACTAGAATTAGAAGTTGGACTCTGACAGCTTATCGTATGCTCCAGCTATGTAGCAAGCATGTAGCTACAAGTAGAGACAGACTGTAGATAAACAAAGCTGGCATCCGACGCTGCAACTCAGGCCAATCGATACAACCATATTATACAACTGATGCCCACGTACATACACATACATGTACACACACACACACAAACACTCAAAGAAAGGGGCACATGATTTATGTAGCGATTGAACACCACACAATCACAAACACTGCTAGAACACGTCATGTATAAACTGGGAACGCATATACTGACACTATATAAATACAAGGCGAGTTTGTTCAATAGTGTATACTCAGACATCCATTAAGGTCTTTTGCATAACGTATCGCCTGCAGCACATACACTCACTCTCTCACTGTGTTTGAGCTGGATAGTGTAGCATACCTGGGCTGAGTCTCAGCTCAAGTCTAAACAGGATAACTAGAGCCAAATGTATCAATAAACAGACAGAGTAATAATTATACATGTACAGATATACAATGGAGGGGGACACCTAACTGATTATCATATTTATGTACACGGGGAAACTGGATTAGGTTTGTCCGGATTCTGCTCTGGACCAAGGGCCTAGTATAAACGAGGCTGGAGAAAAGCGCACAACATTACCCCTAAAAATAACGTTAGTGACACCTCAAACACACTGTTCATGATACAATGCAATGCATGGAGTTGTATAATACCTAAACTACATGTATGTGCACGTCCAGAGGTTTAAATTCCACAGATGCGCACATGTATATATACATTGTATTGGTAGAGTGCAGGTGTATACCCTGAGCATGCATTGCACGCTGGCTAGCTAGTCGACTAGTCAGCACTGCTCCACATCTCTACTACCAGACCAGACCACATCCCCCCATGAACAGCTGCACTAGTCAGCATCAAAGGGTGACCAAGGAAGAAAGGAATATCAAACCATCCAACTTATCATGTGGGGGTGAAAACTATTATTAGTGGAAGTTGAGAAAGTTCAAGCCAGAGTGATACTGCACCATGGCCAGGCCAGTCGCTTCCTCCCACTCAGACACACTGTAGACTTACTTGAGGCCATCTTTGTTTCTCTTGTGGGCTGGTTCTTTCTATCACCCCTGGCAGTGCTCCCTCTACAGACTACTACCGACTCGTTGGGGAAACTCGCTCAGAAGGAACCGCTGTAGATTTCACAGTTCGCTTGATTGATCGTCAACTTGATAGTCAAGCACTCTCACACCTTAGTACATGTATGGCAAGATGAAGGAGTGGTCCTCTCGTGTTCTGGCGGGTGGTGTGTCTAGATATTGACCTGAGCCCGCCTAACACCTGCAACAATACTGTTTCTACTTCTACGCCGTATTCACTGTCCAAGAAAGTATCTCACTTCTGTCCTGCCTGGGTACACGCTCTGGACCTCTGATCTAGTATACGGCGCTGTGCATGCAGTAGGTGTGTTTTAGTCAAAAAATGCCAATAATAGTTATTCATACGTCACGACCGCAATATTCAATGGATATCCGGTATGTACAGCAGCCATATAAAAAATGCACATTACAAACATAAGGGATTGGTGGTGTATTCTGAAAACATTACTTAGAAGAAGAGCAATAAAAATATGCATAATAATTTTTTATTATAATACTAATTTTGGTGGTCAGACTGTGAGCTCAGATATCTTGAGGGTACCCCCCGAGTACTGTTTCACAATGGCCTGAACTTCGACCAGCAAAGCATTGAAGTACAGCGACCATTTTCTGCTCTCTAGCTGGAGAATATGACGGCGAAAAAATCTAAGCATAATCTGAGTCACTTCAAGGTTTGACTGAGCGAACGTTGTAAGAAAATCGGTGAATTTGAGCGCGTCACTTTCAGTGGGACCGTCTGTGGAGGCCGCCAGCCACTCCTTCAGATATTTACGAAACTCATTCAAGAATTCATCTTGGTTATCTATCAATATCTTTGCATCCTTAGTAGTAGATGTAGAAGCAGCAACTTGTTCTGCCTGCACACTAGCTCTCTCTGAACTACAATCTGCCTCTGCTTCACCTCTGTACACTGTTGAGTGATCCGATACAATCTTATTATCACGTTCTGATATGGACGTGAGCACATCCTCCGGTTGCTGCACGCCAGCACTAGCATCAGCAGTGGATGTGAGCAAGCTTAAAAGCTCCTCACGCTCTCTCTCCACAAGCTTACTCAGCTGGACATCCTCACTCTTGAGCGATTTCTCGTAGCTTCTGAGGATCTGATTTCTCATCGCTGATGGCAGTGCATCAAGGACGCTGCAGTCAAGCTGCGACATCGGAGGGAGGTCAATCAAAAATGAATCATCGACAGGGGAAGGTTTAGTGACTGCAGCACCACCTCCAGGTAGGGAATAGCCACTACTGCTGCCTTTGGTGGGCGGGGCTGGTTGGAGGTAACTGTAGAGGGTCTTATCAACGGTCTGTGTCACTGCAGCCATTTTATGAGATCTGCATAATTAGATAGTAACAACAAGGGATAATCTTGGTGCATGTACATGTGTATTACACATCATGAATAATCGAAAGTGTAACCTGATACTCAATTAATGACAGATCATCATAACCTAGTGCAAGTTGATGTTGTTACAGGCGCTTGTTTACTCATACATGCATGTGCATGCACATGCAGTATCTCATGTACATGCACACATACATAAGTATTGTTTGTATTACATGTATTTGTGTTAGGTGACACTTAATTGCATGGTTACATATACATCTACATGTACCCATTTACCCATGCGTGGCATCAGCTAGTGTTGGGGCACTACTTGCTGCTGCCTGAAATAGTTTTCTTAGATTTTGTCCCTCACTGCTTGATCCCCCGGCTGCTGTGGAGTCAGTCTGTGTCGATACCAACTTGCTGAGCTGCAGCCCCATGCCACGAATATCACTAGCCACCACCTTCACCTGTTTCAACAACTTGACAGCAAACTGGCAAATCTCCTTGGCCTCCTGGGTTGGCTGAAGGAGAAGGGTGGAGCGTGAGACATTGTCACACATGCCATGACCAAGATACTTCCATGTTTCATGGGGGACGTCTGGTTTTCTGATTTTCATCTTCAGGGTTACATTCCCTCCAGTAACTTCAGCCTCCTTGGCTCTTTTTGCTAGTTCATCGGCAAGGTTCTTGATCAGCGATTCTGCTTCAGAAATATCAGTGAAACGAATACCATAGTTGATGTCTACTGAAACCGATTTTCTTTCTGAAGTGACCTTTAGTTCTCTGGAGTCAATTCCTCTTGAATATTCATAAAGCACTGTTCCATTCTTGAGACCAAAATCCTTCTGTAGCTTGGCCAGACTCAGTGCACTTAATTCTCCACAAGTTTCAACATTCTTTTCCTTTAATTTGTTAGCTGTCGAGTACCCCACCCCTGGAAGATCGTGGACGCTCAAAGAACCCAAAAATTCCTCAGCGTGGTCAATACTGAGGTAAAACTGTCCATTAGGCTTGGCTTTCCGAGTAGAGAGCCTGGCAAGCAGCATGTTGTGTGAGATTCCTGCTGAGACGGTACAACCAGTCTTCATCTCCACTTCTCCCCGAAGCTCCCCAATCATGGCCTCTACTCTACTGAAGTCCTGAGCATAGTCGGTTAACTCAAGATAAGCCTCGTCACAGCTAACAGCCTCCACAGTGGAAGAATAGAGCAACAGTGTTTCGTAGAAGACCTGAGAGACCTGTCTATACCCATCAAAGTCATATGGGAGTAGTTCTAAGTTGGGGCACAGCTTCACTGCCTTTCCAACTGATATACCATTGTGAACCCCAGCCTTACGAGCCTCGTAGCTACACGATGCAATATCCGAAGTGGAGTCCTGTAGATGCTTGACTGGCGAATGACCACTAGTGGCTGAAGATGGAGCTGCAGTTCCACCATGAGCAGCAGCATTCTCAGGAGATGAGTGGGCTTTGGCGTGTGTGACTGCAACAGGCTTGCCCTTCAAGTGTGGTTTATCTCTGATGCTCACCGACACAAAAAAGCAATCAAGATCGATATGTACAACTGCTCGTTGGTGCTGGCTCCGCAGTGACTGGCTGGGGTCTAGCTTGGGGTACTTGGGCTGAATGCGGTTCACCATCCTCGCTGTGAACTGCTTCAGTTCAGTACTCCACGTGGAGAGATAGTGGAGACGAGAATGGGTGAAGAACTCATTGACAAATTCCGCCCCTTTGGAAGCCTTGTAAGCTTTGCTCACTCTAGCTACTGGTAGTCCAGTAGCAGAGGCCTGCTCAACAGCCTTCATATTGCTACCACTACCAGCAGGATTACACGTACCATCTTCGCTGTCAGGCTGTTGACTAGTTTCTTGATGGTGTACATTTATATGTGTATTTGTTGGTACGAGACTTCTGCTCAAAGTTTCTATATTCTGCTCTCCTTTCTTAATTTGGTCTCCAGGCAAGGTACTGGTGGTCTTGGAGAAGCTCAACTTCTTCTGGCTGCCATGATTCTTGTAGAGAAGGTAGTCATCGGTGGGTAGCTGGTAACCTGATGTTATGCTGTCAACGATCCATGCTGGTGTGCACACCACAGAGTCACCTAGAGTCTTGATCTTGGAGTTGGGCAGATTGCTAGCTATGGTGTGGGTGACCTTGGTGTTGCCATACAGGTTGTAGACATAGTTTCCCCCATGAGCGTGGATCATTCGCTTCAGTTCATCATTACTGGGCTCGGTCCACCCGTTCACATAGACGGTAACACCCTGGAAGATCAGTGACTCTTTTTCACCAGCCATGCCATGGAACTGATCTGCTAGCTTTCGTTTCTTCACGGACATGTAGCTTCTGTGGTCGTCCCAGTTGAAATCATCCTGCTGCCCTTCAAGCACACGTTTGGTTCCATTCTTAGAAGAGGACCGTCTGTCAGGTGCCTTAGTTCCAGTTTTTTCTTCATTTGTTTCTACATCATCTTGTTCTGATTCATGTGTGGTATCTTTGACTGTATGATCATGAGGCATGCTGCTGCTGGTATCATCACTTGATCCATGTTCTGCTTCTGTTGACATGGTGAGGCTGGTCTGTGGATGGAGATGGTGAGCAGCTTATGCTCTAAAAGAGATAATAGATAATACAACATTCATTATTTAGATTTGATGAACTCACTGGATATCTAAATAGGACTTCGCTGAGGATAGTGAGCGGTGGCGTTCTAAATGAAGCACACCCTTTTCTAAATAAAGCCCACCAACACAAAAAAGCGCGGTTCGAAAAGTCAGTTGAGAGTCTCATCGATACTACCAGCAATTTTGATTGATCATCAGTGATGGATGCGTCACCATCCACAAGTGACACTAGTTACATGTCCATCGATTTGGACAGTTCCATTCTCCATCAAGTTCAGAAGGCTATACACAGGTATGATCTATCCACATGCACTGACTGTTTGATGTTTGATCTACCTCTAGTGCATGCATGTGTACACATATACCGTAGCCTCGAACCCAGGGTCCCCGAAAGTGAGCCTGGGTTCGAGGTTAACATATGTGGTACAAATCAGCACAGCTGCATTATACATGTACTTCTATCAATAGATTTGCAGCAGCTACCCAACAGGAGTCTGAGGATGATGAAGAAATACCCATACCCCAAAGCTTCAAACCAGCTGCCCTCCCTCTCCCCATACCAGGTAACAATGCAAATATTCAGCCAATCTATGATCCATATTTAAAATATATATTCCTACCTTCCTAGTTTCAAGGCTAGGCCAGCACCTTTTAATATGGCTGTGCTATGTTTGCTTCAAATACATGGACATGTACTCTACGTAATAATTAGTAGTGGGTGTGGGTCCCTAGATAGGAACGTTAGCTTTTCGAGTTCATGTTAGATGCCTTTAGGACTAGTGATCATGTACATTGTATGTGACCCTTACCACCATTATACGTCCATTGACAAATGGATGATTCATGTCTTTAATTTACGTGATTCATGCTTCCTAAGTTACAGGTAGCCTTGTCCCCAGCCTTCCTGATCTTTTTCAATGCACATGTGTGTTGAAAAGATCGGGGAGGCTGGGTATGAGGCTAAGTTACAGACAGGTAAAGTCTGATACTGCAATCATTTTGTGAGCCTGAGTTAAACAACAATATTTTCCAGAGCATAATATCTTTAACACGAAATATTTATTGATCTACATGTAAACTTAAGCTGATGCTTGTGTGGTACATGTACAGTGTGTGTACATGCATGTGGATTGAATCGGATTACCATTTTCCAGAGCTAACTCTTGAAGAGAAGCATAGTGAGTATGAGAGCCAGGTGAGGAGCCTGGAGGCTGAGATTAGACTGCTAGAGGATGAACTAAAGAGGAGAGACCAGCCACTCTCTGACATCACTGATAAACAACTGGAACAGGCTCTGTGAGTTTGATACCCTCATTTTACCATGTACATGTAGTGTCTCGGTAAGTGCCCATGGGTGCTTACATGTAAGTGGTGCTTCCAATTTCCGCCTTCATGCATGCCTAGTTATCAGGAGTACTCCTGATTGCATTCATTTGTATGAAAGCTGCTACACTGATCCCTTGAAATTTGTTGCATGCGCCATTGCCCAGGACACTATGGCAATATATATATACACTTGCACATATGTGTACATGACTGTTAAACAAATTGAAATTTATTCATTTCTAATATACATGTACATGTACAATGTACGTAGGTTTTCCGTGGATCATCTGTCTTGTGCAGGGGCCATGGATCAGTCCCCCTCCACAGGTGCTGACTCACTGACTACATGCAGTATGATGAGTGTTGATGACCAGCAGCTTCGAGGGCTGAGGTCTCAGGTCAGGCTCAGTGAGGCCTTCAGTGGCATCAGGTTCACTAACACATCATGGGAGATCACACACAATGGTACAGAGGGCTGGAGATAGACAGTATCACTGTGCATGCACATGTAGTACTTATATATAATCTCGTTCCCACACCTCTCCCAAAAAATTGTGAGTGGCCTGGGGATGAGGCTAGTGTACATGTACATATGAGTATTACTATATACATGCATGTTGATGCTGCTAATGTAGAGTGTTAGCGATAAACCTGTACATGTATTAGCCCCCAGGGTTCTCCCCAAGCATAATTCAAAAATCCTAATATCCCCAGTGGGCCATGTTCTACAATATTATTATGATGGAGTGGATGGTATAAGTCACTCCATGTCTACAGAGGCTGCACTGCAGTAATATCCAGTATACTTGCACCTCTATTCATGATATTGTACATTATGAATACACATGGCCTTGTTTCAGATGACAGAGGTCTATTTCGTAAGCACTCTCATTCTGGAACAGCTCATGGCTTCTCATTTCAAGTACAATTCATTGTCAGGGAAGAAAAGGTATAGCTTGATAGACTTGGTCATATAGCTGCCAGTTACATGTATGTGCAACTCGAATTACTGTGGCTAGAGTTTACTATAATATTATTTATTTGAATAGAAGCCACATCTCAAATGCTGGCTTCCCTCAAAGTGTAGCTGTAGCTCCCTCCCTGAAATGTTCATAGGGAGTAGTGGTAGATATTTGATTTATCCCCTGGTCTAGATTACTTGTGTCCTTGAAACTTGATTGACTAGGTCTTCAACAGTGAGGGAGACCCCACAGACCAGGCCAACATCATTGCCCTGCGACCCCAGGTTGACCCCCAGCTTCAGAGCGAGATGCGAGTGTTTCTCAAGAGAGTCTCCACTGACTGTGACCTTATGAACTTCTATCAGACTTACAGCAAATGTTGTCAGCATGTGCTGGAGCGGCAATCTACTCTGAAGGCTATAAAAGTGAGTTCAGTATGATTATTTAGGTGTGCAATATTTATATAATATAGAAGGTTTGGTGCCTAAATTGTGACCACTTCAATACGATCTTCTGAACTAATTTTAACTTTGATATCTACTAAAGACTCACTACATAAACACAAGTACATGTAGCATTAGGATAATATTTTGTATGTTTAGTGTACAAATATAGAGATGCCGATTTTTGTATGTGATAAGTTCCAAGTTCCATTACACAGTATAATTTTTATTCTGTCTATACTTCTAGTCAAGCCATAGTGAGGTGGTCATTAGCAGTGGAGCTAGTGCTACTAGGATGCAAGTTGCCTTTGACAACGGGTAATGGTTTGAATAACACACACACTGTAGTATTGATTATTAACTTATAATACTACATGTAGTTGTCGTCTCTTCTTGACTTGGGATGTGGGTGTGAGTGAGCTTGGCCGGGTGGACCACTCCATCTCCCTACAGACAAAGGCATCAGCAACCGGTAATCATTCATACCAGGCCGCAGTGTCATGACCTTTCCATTCCCCTGTTTATACATGGATCATTTATGTGATGCTACTTTAAACATACACCTCTCTTATAGTATTATCTCTGACTGTTCAAAGATTTTTCTTTTTTCCCTGTATTCTCTCACGTACAGCTTCTGAAGAGCAGAGAGAGGGTCTGCGCCTGCTACCACGCCTCCTGCAGAGAATACTCTCAGTGCACGGACACTGCAAAGGAATTGTCAAGTTCTTATCTATACTACTGAACCCCACCAGCCACTTGGAGTCTGCATCCTAGCTTTGGCGTATATAGCTGAAACATAACGTTTCCCGCCATTAATTTTTTTAATTCATACCGTAATGTTTATTGTGTGATTGGAATGTCTATTTATGCGAATTATGAGCATGCGCATTAGCGCGTTCGGCCTCGTGGTTCTTTCCTTTTGGATTCTTGGTGAGACCATAGGTAGAGTTCATCAAGTAAGTTTCTGGACTTGTTTGTAGCCAACTCCTTGACTCGTACAGTAGGATGGTATACTATTAATCTTGCTACATGATCTAGTATAAATGGGGTACTAATTTCGTTGTATATTAGGATGGCTACAGAGGAGTTTGGCGAGGTGGAAACGCCTTCAGTGGAGGTCAAGCTGTTTGGAAAATGGAGTGCTGATGAAGTCCATGTGAATGACATCAGTCTTGCTGTAAGTGCTTTGTCTTGTGCACAACACCAAGTGTAGCTTTGGGCATCCCGGAAATTGTCTTGTTTATTCTTCACGGGGGAAGACAATGGAAGAACTACCTGATCACTTGATGTCACCATGGTCAGTGCCTGGTGAAGCTTGTAAATTTTCAGAAGTGGGTCATGCACTAGTCTCGAAACCAGACCGCTCCCACCGCAGCGTTTGATTCTTTCAGGATAAACACGCGGAGGGAGGGTCTGGGAGACTGCCTATACTGTTTTGGATCCCGATTATGCAAGATGTACATGACGTCACGCGTAGGGGTCCGCCCATACGATGTCAAGAGCCTGCCAGTAACGCTCTTTTGTGCTGTTAAGCAAACTAAAAACCTTCTCTACGATCGAATTAGCATTTGAAAGGTATACAGAGGTACTAAATTCAAAGAGAAAAGTCGATCTGGTGGTTCAAGATTTCAAACGTGTGATGTCACGCGTTCTGCAATCTGATTGGCCCGCCAAGATCTGTGCGCGCGGATCCAAAACGGTATAGGCAGTCTCCCAGACCCTCCCTCCGCGTGTTTATCCTGAAAGAATTAAACGCTGCGGTGGGAGCGGTCTGGTTTCGAGACTAGTCATGCACAGTAATTGACCGCACCACTTGATAAAAGTTATGTTCAAATTATCTAGTGTGTTGAAAACTTCTTTCTGTGCAGGATTACATCACTGTCAAAGACAAGGGGTCAGTTTACCTGCCGCACACGGCTGGTAGGTATGCCGTGAAGCGATTCAGGAAAGCCCAGTGTCCTATCGTTGAGAGGCTCGCCAACTCTCTCATGATGCACGGCAGGAACAACGGCAAGAAGCTCATGGCAGTGTCCATCGTCAAACACTCATTTGAAATCATTCATCTGTTAACTGGCGATGTGAGCTTCCATACATACAGGGTTTGAGTGCAAGTACATTGTATGTCTAGGGTGGTCATGTGCACATTTCTGAAC
Source organism: Cliona cf. orientalis (assembly GCA_963930775.1). Taxonomy (NCBI): domain Eukaryota; kingdom Metazoa; phylum Porifera; class Demospongiae; order Clionaida; family Clionaidae; genus Cliona; species Cliona cf. orientalis. The sequence continues at coordinate 6,096,922 of OZ005697.1, forward strand.
TTATCCTCATGTTTGTCGGCATACAATTGTATTATGGAATGATAAAACTAAAGCAAGGAAGAGGAGGTCGTGCTACCATGTTTGGTGCTAGATCCACATAATACAGTAACATAGAATCCACAATTATCACCCCTTCTGCGACGATGAAACGTAGATATTGGAGTCCATACCAATAAAAGCCAGTAGCTATAGCTATCACCGTGGCTATTTGTTTCATAGTACTCCTTTGTCTTTTTCTTGAGTTTTGCCCATCAAAATGGGTGCAGAGATGCGGCATTTGTCGATCGGTAATGGTCGTCATGCTCCCATCCCTCTGCATTCTTTTGCCCAATGCCAGCATGCTCGGGGGGGGGGGGGGGGGGGGGGGGGGAAGCGGTTTGGAATAATCATGATAACTGTAAACATGCATGTATGTGCATGTGTACACTCATGCTCAGTGAGTATTTCTAGCCATTTTCTTATACTAGTTGATCATTGTTGTAAATATTCTCCCCTGGGTCGATTCAGAACCCGCTACAGGTATTGGTTGATGCTATCACTAACAGTGGCCCACGTGAAGACTCTACTAGAATTGGTCGAGCTGGTACCGTCCGTCGACAGGCCGTTGATGTGTCACCACTGAGGCGGGTGAACCAGGCAATATGGCTGCTCTGTACAGGTGAGTTGAATCAAACAGTGTACTGTACTACATGTCAGCCTCGTCCCAATCTTTATTCAACGCAAGGATTGTAGTCCTTGTAGGTAATGTACAGGTGACAGTGTTTACTGTTCAGTCAAGGTCCCAAAGGCCTTGGTTCAGTTGATTGTCGTACTGTCGTGGTGTTCTTATGATTAAGCAGTATATTCTGAGACGTACAATAATGGGAAAAGGGATATGTATCTAACTGTGTTAGTGTGCACGTTTGTGACAAGTGAAAATGCATATGCTTATGTCATGTGTAGCTTGTGTGTTGGCAGGATTCATATTTGGGGGTGTGGTTTGGGCGGAGTTTGTGACTAGATTGGTTTTACATGACTGAAATTATTTGTTTGGGGGGGGGGGGGGGGGCTGGCAATATACTTAAAGGCCTAGTGAGAAGTGAGAATACTGTTTCATGGTGTTGGTGTGCATGTAACAGAATACCTTGGCTACATACTCGACTCCCTCTCTCTCTCTCTCCCTGTGCAGGTGCTCGTGAGGCAGCATTCCGCAACATCAAGTCCATAGCTGAATGCTTGGCTGATGAGCTCATCAATGCTGCTAAGGTCAGTGTCACTCTTTACTGCTATCTTACTCGACAGTGCTTTTGGGGGTGGGGGGGGGGGAAGGGTGGTGGTAGGACTAGCGCTAAAGCTTGTCATGTGGTGCATATGATGATCCAACTTCTTTCCCCAACTGATGACAGTATAATGTTGATTGTCTTACGAAGTCTGATGCACTGCAACCATAAAAATTTAATGTTCCACATTTTCTTGAAATAATATTATTTTGAATTCTTGTTGCCTTCAAAGTGTCCTCGTGTATTATATTTTTCTCACAACCTCAGTAAGTATGACTACAGGGTAGCTAGTGGATGAAGTATGTGTGTATATGCATGCATAATATGCGAGTGCACCCATGACCTTGTGTTTTTTTTTTAACCATTTTCCATTCTGTAGGGATCATCCAATTCGTATGCCATAAAGAAGAAGGATGAATTGGAGCGTGTTGCCAAGTCCAACCGCTAACATTCACCCAAGAACTAACAAGCATATATTATTATAATTATAGACCGAATGATGTATTCTGTGACATGCATTGTCGATGAATGTGTGTACTGTTTTTTTGAGATCTTATTCATGCAGTGCAAGACTAGTTTGTAGCAAAATAAGTATTATAGTGTGATCTTGCTGTTAAATTGCTTAGAGTAACTAGCAGATTTTAGTATTTGGGTGTAAAGTATACATGTATTATTATGCTAGGAAGATGATATCATCAGGTGGGGCAAGCCTTCGCTCGTGGCATCAGCTGTACTCTAGGGGTCTATTTGTTAAGGGTAATAGCCTAAAATTTTCAAGTTTGTGGATTGGAACATAGCTATAGACGTTTCTCCCATAACGTTATAAAGAAACAACTAAGCTACGCCTCGCAAATGGTCGTCAACAGCGTATATCGATAGGGTTTTCCCCATTACGTTATAAAACTTACATCGACTAAAATTAATGGCGGAGCTCAATGATCCTCACCAGATCGTAAGCAGTCGAGGTGAGTAAAATTTTACCTAATTCAATCTAAGCAAAGTTTGTAATTTAAAGCCGTACATAAACTGTGACTAGCGATTACAGACCTCCAAGCGCCTGCAGTAGATCGTGAATATCTCGGCTCTGGCTAGGAGTACTCTCATGAAACAAATTGCAGTAGATAGCTCAATGAAAAAGCTATCTACCGAGGCCTTAACCTTGCAAATCGGTCCCGTGGAATCGTCGCTAGCTTCATTTTTGCTTGTATAAGTTTCTATGGAGAAAGTTTAGCTGGGCGTGGCTCCGTAACGGTTTTGCCTACGATCACGTTACAAGCGCCGTTGGTGCAAAACCTGGACTCTGGACTCTGGACTGGACTCATGGACTGGACTGTGGACTGAGATTTGGACTCGATTTTGGACTGATGCGCTGGGCGATGACGACCATTTCCAACAATAAACTCTGTTGCGTACGCGTTGGAGGCCGATAGAATGTGCTATAAGGAGCTGCTTGTATTTATAAAGCATGTAGAGGCAGAGCTGATTATTTCCCTTGGAAAATTGGTGAAGGGTGCATCTCCTCAGGGCATTGGGCATCAAGTTGAGACTCGGATGCAGTGAAAGATAGTCTCATTCCCAGCCCCCTTTCAAGCATACGGAGCTGGGGACGAGGGACTTGATAATGACCATAGCTCTACAACTGAGAGATTAGGCCAAAGAAGCCTTGAACGCAGGTTGATTTTCAAGGAGCCTGAATTCGAGACTAAGTTTGAGCATAAGGTAGATACTTTCTATATCCAGGTATTATAGTGTTTTTATAAATCTACTCCGACTTATCCTGAGTCTCCACATAACTTGAGCGTGAGGGTATGGGGCTATTTAATAGTCTCATTGTCCCCTTAGCCTTCGTAGGCGTCTCGGTGATATTGAAGTCCATTCCTGTGAGGAGATGCCATCCCAGCCGGGCTCACCGATTTTGCAACTTCTACATGCTTACAAGTAGCCTCCAGGCTAGCTCCTTGTGATTTAACCTCGTACCCTGAAGGGCCTGGGAACGTACGTACAAGACTGCTTGTGACTACTAGCCTAACTTGCAGTTGTAGTACCGTGCCTTCTTTCCATAGTCTCTTGGAAATGGTCGTCATTGCCCTGCGCATCAGTCCAAAATCGAGTCCAAATCTCAGTCCACAGTCCAGTCCATGAGTCCAGTCCAGAGTCCAGAGTCCAGGTTTTGCACTTACCCAGCATATAGATATTATATACGTTGTCACGTGACAACGTATATAATATCTATGGATAGAGCTCGTGGAGAGCTACCTTCTGATACTCGAACATTGATATCCCACTGGGAGAAGGTCCGCGGAAAAACTAGTGAAATTTGGAGGTCTGTAATCGCTACTGTGACAGCTTGCACTAATTCCGCATTGAAAACACATCCAGCCCCGCCCCTCACCTTTGATAACGTATTTGAGGTGGTGAAGACAGTGAGGCTGACCTGGAGAGAGCTGGCCAAGAAGCTGATGGGCTGGTATGACTATAAGGGCAGTGAGGGTCGAAAGAAGCTAGATGCCATCAAACGTCGCCACGTATCTGATGATGCTCGTCTAAAAGCTGTGGTGGAGGCATTCCTCCTGGGGGACCATCCTTCATGGAGGAATGTAATTCATGCTCTATACTATGCTGGAGGGACCGACATAGCTGAAAAGATCAAGACCAATGCTGAACCACAGCAAGGTGAGTGGGTGTGTACAATACCACACTGATACACACACAATTCAGGTCACATGACTTGCATTCCCAATCTTGTGTTCTTCCCTTCAGCTATCTGCACATATGTGGTTTACACTCTCATTCAAGGAATGCATGCATGATACGCCGTCGCATGCAACAGTATCGCATATCTCTCAATAGATAAATTGGGGATCGTGGGGCAACAACAGCGAGAGTAAAAGTAACTGACAAAACCAACACAACAAAACACACTAGCACGCACGGAATTGAACATCAAACACAACAGTAATACATTCCACCGGGTGGAGTCAGATTGTGATGTGTATGCACAAAATTCGCCTGGGATGGGCGAAATGAAAATTAATTTATTTAGGATATGTGGCCAACATACCCACGGAAAAAAAACCCTCTAAAAAACCTCAGAGAGGAAAAATTATGAGGGGAAAAAACCAACATAAAAACATCCCAGGGGCTAACAGAGGACTGAGTGTTCCTTGCGGGTCCGGTCTCCACCTGGCATGCCGGTCCTCCATGGTGTAAATGGTGATGGAGAGCCTGTATCTGTGGACTAGATGGTGTGCTCAGGGACATGTGTACATGTGGGAGATAGAGCATAAATACATGTACAGAGCAAAATTGTGCATGATTGACAACTCGCCAGTTTCCAGTAGGAAAAATTTCCAGGTAGTCACAGTTAGCAGTTGTGATGCGAGAGGACTGCATCCTTGCAGCTCTGGCCTTAAATAGCCTACCTGTAGACTCATAGCAACTCAGGAATGCAATATTACTTCCGTTTGCAACGTTCTGCAAGATACCAGCCCCACCCCTTTTTTCTAGCATGCAACCTCCTACCACTGGAGAGCTTATTTTCCATCTAATTCACTGCGTTCAAACGACAGAAAATATACATAGTATGACATAAGGGCTTGCTTTGCATCACATCATCTTCGTATTGATGCTAGTCATAATGCAAAGTAAGCCATGGCTGCTGCCTTCCCTTGCAAGTACACTAGTCTTAAAATTATCTGGCTAGATGTGTATAATGTCCGACCAACAGTTGGTGACGTCCGATCAAACTGGGATATGGTCTGACATTTGTCAGATCATCAACAAAAAGTTATAATCCTCACTGAGATTGTGCGCATGAGCAGAAAGCACATGGTGGGTAGTGTTGATAGATGTGGCCAACAAAATACAGTATTTGTGACGCTCATGGATCTTGCCAAACGATTCAAAGCGTAATGAAGCCAGTTTTTCAACGATATTGATGGATATGCTGTACTTACGAGTCGCTCAGACACCAGCTACAGGGCTCTCAATAACGTTTTTACTTGTACTGTCAGAATGCCAGTACAGTTCAACCTCGATTATCCGAACCCCTTTGGCCAAAGGGAAATTTGGAACCATTCGGATAAGCAAGAAGTTCGGATAATGTTGACCACGCCCAAGCCACACCCACTAGATCGATCATGCATGCAAAAACGTATCATTGACGGATTTATCGAGCATTATGACGATTTTAATCCCATCATCGATTGATAGAACGCTTACCATGCGTTTCTTTTACTTCCAAGAGCGTTAAAACTAGATTTGATAGTAGTGCAGCAGCTGGTTCTCGCGTGGCAACTACGCGATGTAGGTTTACTGCGCATGCACAATCCGGTCACGTGGTCAGAATGTGTACTTTGACCCTGAATTTTCTTTGCATCTCGAGTTCGGATAATCGAGAGTGAGGTTCGGATAATCGAGGTTGGACTGTATAAATCTAACTTTGTCCAGACATTTACAAAATTTATCCTGTCGACTCATGCTTTCCTGCTGATGATGGACAAACATTTACAGTGCTCTCCATGTTTTACCTACAATAGTGCTCAAAATCTAAGCCGCAAGAGTCTAAGAAATATCCATGCAGACAAATTCAGAACTCACAAGCAGCTAAAGCATTTTTAAGGTACCATTAAATTGCGTGGGCGTGAGGTGGGGGATATGACACCTAAACCACATCAAAGTCATTAGTGAGGTGCATGTTGTGTAACCACGCCCTTTTAATTGCACAGGTCTCAGGGGTGTGGCTGCTAGAGCCGGAAGTGTTCATTTAATATCCTGCATGGACCGGAAGCCGAGCCGGAAGGGAGGGGCCAGGCCACGCCCAAAACAGCCCCACCCTGTTCCCCAAGGACCACCGTTCTCAATCAAGTGCCTACTAACCACCGGATGTCCACCGGAAGCCCACAATCAATCCCAATTAAAACACACAGCTTCCTCAAGGCCAAAACACACACAAACACTTGGAGGCCGTTCTGCCACACCGCCCACACAAGAGCTCACCTCATTTCCTGTGTGGGCGGAGTAACAACACGTCATCGCAACCACATCCGCTTCAAACCATCGTCAGCTTCCGTCCAGCCGTACAGGCCCCTCGATCGCACCGCCGTACAGTGCCTCATTGACAGACATGGCCTCACCTTTGACCTCCTGCCACGCCCCCAAAGCCTCCTGGGCGGGTGCAAAGGTCACCACCGCATCCGGGACACGCCCACCTATCGCCGCAGCCAAGTCCCCGGCCCCGATGTCCAAGCACTGGCCTGTGAAGCCACGCCCAATCGGAAGCAATAAAACCTGCATTAACGCACACGCACACACTCCACACAGTGCCAGGAACACGCCCACATGCTTAATTAGGCCTAATTAGCTTTTTTTTTTTTTTAAGTCGTTGCGGTTAATAGTTAAGCAAGAATGCTTTGATCTTGCTTTGATGTGGGCAATTACCGGCCTTTTCTTCAGGTGCCACTTCCGGTCGCTAATTACACGCGCATAATCATCCCTGGCCGATTCTGGACACGCCCACCTTCGACCAAAAGCACTCGTATGGCCTCTTCGGCCACGCCCCTTCACGATTCGCTAATTGAATTAGCCATTCCTGACGCTCACGCCCACGCAATTAAATGGTACCTTAAGTGCATAAGATTACCCAAGTCTGCCAATGGTTGTGTCGCTTGAGTGGTGCTACATCACCATTAAACAGGTTTACTCTACTAACTGTGACCACACCAACAGCCCATGGCCCACCCAGTACATTGCCTGTGTAAGCTGCCACCACTAGCTTACTACTGTTTGTACTGCCACTATGTCTGGACAAAGTAATTTTTGAACTGTCAAACTGAATATTTAAGCGGAAATTGTCCGGTTGTCGAACGTTAATTCGAGCCCTGAGCTAGATCTTTAGATTTGGCGATTTTTGTGCTGACGACGACAGGCGACAGACAAAATAGATTACTTTACCCCTTGCGCATGCGCACAGGGTAAAAATTATTTAATAACACAAGCTTGACGCAACAATGTGTCATAATTATTATTAATTTTGTGAACTGAGTTTAATTCTGTTCAGCCAGCTGATGAGCATGACACAATGATCAAACCTCAAGTGATTCTCCTCACTAACTTATTTCTTCCATAGTATTGGTCATTACAATGAGTGTGTTGCTGCACATAATTCTGTCCCCCCAGACCCCACTATGACGGTGGATAATGTCACTCAAATACTGAGCAAGATACCAGGACACAAGTGGGCGAAGGTGATGGGTGGCGTAAGACTTGATATTCCCTTGGCACTGCTGAAGGAGATCCAGATGAGATACTCCACTGACACAGAGAAGAACCATGCGTGTGCAGACTACTATGTGAACTACCATCCTGATGCTGACTGGGATAATCTTACTGCGGGACTGTATAGTTATGAGGAATTTGCCTTAGCAAGGGAATCCAAGTCATTCATGTCAACTGGTAAAAATACTGCCACTATACATTGTCATAGCATACTGACATGCTTGTATAATATGAAAGTTCTTAGCTTAACAAGGATGGGCACACACACTCTCATCACCCCATCTACATCCTAAAGCTAGCTGGAAGAGAAAAAATCCGGGCAGCCACCGGGAATCGAACCCAGGGCCACTGGCTTGAGCCACCAGTATATTACATTCAACTGCTGTGCTCATTAGTTAGCACTGTCTACTTTACATGTTGGCTTGAGCTTGTGTTTTAGTTTGAGGTCTAGTAGTGATGTTGTCCACCTTCTTCCCCCCAGACCCCACTCTAACAGTGGATAATGTCAGTCACATCATGGAGAAGGTCGATCCAAAAGAGAGACAGCCGCTTTTGAAAGAGATTATTTCATTTAACATGTTTGATGGGATTCAGTACTTTGGGAAATACCCCACTGCCTCGGAGGTGGAGGCTGCAGCTGTTGATATTTTTGTCAACTGCATAGTTGCCAAGTGTCCCGGTTTGGCCGGGACAGTCCCGGAATTTGGCCCTATGTCCCGGTTGTGTCCCGGTTTACCTGATTTTGCAGCATTGTCCCGGAATCCAGCTCGATTGTACAAATGGAGGTGTGGCACAAGCATAAACTCAGTATATTATCGAATTTCAGTCCGTATATCTCGATGTTTAGTGGGTGTGGCAGTACACGATCGTCCGAAAGTGGGTGTGGTCGACCAAAAGTGGGCGTGGTCCGTAAATTTTCGCGCGCGCTTCGCGCGCGTTAATACTATTTTCTACTTTGTCCCGGTTTCTCCTCTTATAAACTTGGCAACTATGCAACTGTTATCCATCTTCTTCATGGGACACTCTTGCCAGGTCACTATACCATCATCACCAGGTGGCTGCAGTTGAAGAAGTGAGGTCATATCTCCCTCCTAGAGGTGAGCTAGACTGTGGAGTGTATAGGTGTCATGTCCTCTACAGTACTGTATGTAGTACATACTGGTGAATGTAATACAAGTATAAAAAACATTTAAATAAAATTGAAGGATGAAGTAGGGATGGCAGTGCCAAAAAGTACACAAACAAGGTTTGTAGAGATAACGTATCACATTCACTATATATCCCTACGCTTGCTTTTCTCGACAATTAACGTCATACACTCCCGATTCAGTATGTAAAGTGTCGCTATATTTTGATATTAATCCATGGGTATACAGTATTGCTTTTCCATTCCTACATGCATGTGCCCCATATATAATACGTGTGTGCACGGCTACTCAAAAAGCAAGCGTAGGGATGTATAGTGAATGTGATACGTTATCCCTACAAACCTTGTTTGTGTACTTTTTGGCACTGCCATCCCTACTTCATCCTTCAATTTTATTTAAATGTTTTTTATACTTGTTACTGTTCTTTTTTTAGTACCCCCAGGGTATTTCATGCATGATAGTCATTAATTTTCATCAATGCCACCTAGCTAACTAATCTCGTGGGGACAGAGGCTGGGCATGAGACTCACCATGGTGACCAGATATTATGGTTTGCCTATTCATCATTATAAAATGCATGGAACTAGCTTCTGGACCTAGCTATATCCAACTGTGTTCTAACAATAATGTAATATTACAATATTATAGGGAATTAAGCAGGTACATCACTGATTCAGCATATCTGTGCAATCCTAGCCTTAGAGTCAGGTAGCTATGGTACCCCAAACACACCGTGAGTTCAAACTTGAATACTCCTGTAAGTTCAAATCCCAGGCAGTCTTTTGATAGCTAGCTAGGACGTCTTCTTTTGCATTACACATTATTGAGCACGCATCAGTGGGGTTCTCGAGACAACTCAGTGACGTGCGATTGAAGCCACGCCCCTCGTTATCTTGATCCTGGAGCTGGCTAGATCGGCAAACTTGAAAGTTTAGAAGGCTGTTTAGAACCAAGTAGCGACGAAAATCTTCCGTTTCGGGAGCGTATTTTGTAGGCCAGTAAGTGTACTGTTGGTAATAGCTACCATAAATTAATCGACGGTTGATCAGCTGAGCGCTTGAGCAGGTCCTGGCTCAATCGTGGATGCGCCGGCGCATGCGCACCACTGACATCGGTCACATGACTTCACCATGGCAACACCTTATGAGCATGCGCATTTTATGACAAAATGGCTAATCAGACACACCCACTCGCAAAATGCCCTGTACACACCCACAATTAAATCGCTGTCCTGATAACACAAAACGAGCGTACCACAGACGTGCGCGCTCCAAAATGGAGTGGATTTACACTCGAACTAAGGTGAGCGGTCATGGTAGTCTTGAGTTAGCCCAAGAAAACAGAAAGAAAGAAAGAAAGAAAGAAAGAAAGAAGAAAGAATGAGAAAAGGCTATTTTTTTGAACATCTGGTTCTGGCATATACAATTGAGTTGATGAATGGTCTTGGTCTTGTTAGATCGATAATTTGCTGTAGATTCTGATTTTGACACTTAGAAATCTCACACAGTTACCTGTTTTGAGATATTTGGATGTTTGTAATGTATTATATATATGGAGTATCCGTGCCATCCCTACTTATAGAGTCTACCGACTCTATGATAGTTTTGCATATGGCTGCATTAGCTTAGATGTATACATGTCATGTTACTATGACATTGTACAACATCTTGTGATTTTCATAATGATCTGATCTTGAAAAGTCCTATTGATATTCACACAGACCTCACTATAACTATTGAGAAACTAATGGAGCTATTTGCACCACTGGACCCTGGGAAGGTAGATTGGCTTGGAAGTGATGGCTACCTAGGTCTACCACAGTCTGAGATAGACAGAATACAGAGGGATTACCAGAGCCCAGCCCAGAGGAAAGAGGCCTACCTAGACCTCTATGTCCATCAACATCCCTGCCCTACTTGGAGCTGGGTTGCTAGGGTACTCCGCCATAGGTTCAATCTTTACCAACAAGCTGATTTGGTGGAGAATACTTACATCAAAGGTACACAATAAAAACACACTCTGAGACTATTAAAGGCATTGTGCCACGATATAAGGGCTATTTTTAGTAAATTAGTGTCACACATGATGTAACCACGCCCACTAGATTGAAATCTGGCAGCCACTTTTCAATCAACGGTTGTAGTTCGCGGCCCAGAACATGATCGGTCCAAGAAAGGCTCAAGTGTTGGAGCTGGAAGGTCTTCAGCTAGCGGAGGAAGGTAAGAGATCTATCAGAAGGACGGGCGAGAGTCGGCCGTGCCAGAGTAGTGATGTCTGTGTCTAGCTAGATCTACCACGTGCAAGGTAGTATACCACGAGTAGATTTTCCTTTAGCGAGCGAGAGTACATGTAGGTCGAAAAGTGACAGTCCTCTTGCAGCGCCACGAGTAGCTAAGTCCTTTCCTTGTCTTTCGATGGGTTCTGGCGTCCACAAGGAGCGCGCGACAATATTTTGTATGTGCGCTATTTTTGACAATGCGAGTCCGTATACTAGATCCAAATTTAGTAACAATCACCGCTTATATCGTGACACAATGCCTTTAATATCAAGACTATATTATATGATCATGTGCACAATGTGGAAAATCACAGCCTGTGTGTATTATTGTCATGCAGAAGCAATTCAGTTTGTATAAATATATCCCACCTAGTATAGGGAGAATGATGACCATAATATTCTCCCCCGCCCCTCCTGCATACAGTGCTAGTGCTACTGTACATGTTGCACACACAGTGCCATCATATACATACTACATGTACCACTGGTGCTACATAGACACACAGGAAGCAGACACGCTAATCAAGTTGACACTAAAATTTAATAGTGCGATACAGCCACGTGGCATTTCTAAAAGAAGCTCAATTCCAAAGAGATACTAGGTAGTTAGCTAGCTGTGACTTACCTTAATAGATAGAAACTAACTTGACAGTCACTGTCATCAAAGTTAACCCTGCACTATTCAGGCAAGCGGTGGTCACATATATATATACATGTATTATACCTGCTGTACTGATACCCGCGACTGGGATCAAAGTGAGATCAAGCAGTCTAGCTATAAAATTGAAGATAATCAAGTGATCAAGATGTCCATTTACGCTGCCCAAATCAACGTCAAGATGGGTCCTATCCTTTGACTCCACCCACACCCTGCCCACTCCCGGTTGGCAATCAAGCTCTTTTAGCAAGCGATCAACGTCCAAAAATGGTCCCGATCAAATTTTGATCCCAGTTACGGGTGTCAGTACAGCAGGTATATATACTGTAGAATCCCGCGATTACGCCCCCCCCCTTTGTGCATGCTAGGTTTGGGCAAAAGTGGGGAGGGGGCTTATACGCGGGATCCTTACTTTTCTGTGTGACGACCATTACCGACCGTCGAATGCCACGTGGGCGCGCGATCTCTGTACTTTTTCTGGCTGTTTGGTGGGCAAAACTTGAGAAAAACAACAAAGTAAGGCATAATGTGACACAAATAGCTAGTTTGCTAGCAGTAGCTACTGTTTTATTGACTTATGGACTCCATTTTACAGTCAGGGAGGGGTGGGGGGCTTATACGCAAGATAAAACTACCTATGCACAAGGGGGGTCACTCCCATAGGCGCTGTGTCCAGAGCTGCGACCGGGGTCAAGATTTTTGACCGTCTAAAAGTGGCCTTGACCGCTTGACCACGGCGAATTAAGTTGACCATCGACTAACTGCACATGTGCAAAATCTTGGCTACGCCTCTTGGCCGCCTAGCTATGCTGGAAATAGGGCCCAGAACACTGCTTGACCGTTTGACCGATCCCAAAAAAGTGCCTTGACCGTTTGACTGCATTTTGACCCCGGTCGCAGCCCTAGACACAGCGCCTATGGGAGTGACCCCCTTTTATGCAGGAACTTAAGCTAAAAATGCAGGGGGGGGGGCTTATGCGTGAGGGGGGGGCGTAATCGCGGGATTTTACGATGTGAGGGAAACCGAGTCACTGCTGTTGAAGGGTTTGGGACAGTACAGAGAAGTCAACGATCTCTTCAACTTAATTCTTTGCTTCATTCATGGTTTGAGTCCTGGGAAAATGCGCACGCTGTGCTATGGACCAATGCAATCAGATCAGTTTCAGATGTATGAGATATAATTTATGGCCCAGTTGCTGGTCAGGGATTTGTTAGTTGTCCCCCAGACCCCACCCCCAATAGGAGGAGGGGGTCTGGTACATTGTACACATATAAGATATTTTAATGTCACGCATAGAATAATGCGTCTGGCCAGAATTTGGCCTATGTGACAAAGTAAAACTTAACAATAAGTATGGTAACAGAATTAGTAAGGGAGTAAACGTAATGGATAACAATAATCTAATAGTGTAGAAACAACAGATAATATTATTATTAATGGTGTTACTATAACAACAAGTATTCAATGCATATAATATCAGCAGAATGAAGAGAAGAGAGGTGGAAGGTTAAAGAAGAGAGATAGGGTATGGGGGAGGGGGCAACTATATTATAGTTTTTTGAATGAATGAGACTAGGGATTTATGGCAGCCCTTGTCCTCGGACCTTGGACTCAGGTCGGTTTTACTGCCAGGCGACTGGGCAATAACTATTAACTAAGATTATGAGGTATGGCTAATCAAAGGCCATATCTGGAAGGGGGGGGGGACACAGCAACTCAGACATGCATGCTTACACACATACTCTGTATGAGTTGGAGAACCTTTACCAGATTTAGTAGAACGCTGTGTATAGTCAAACTCACCTCTATGCTATTCTGCTTTATCTCTATAGTTAGTGCGAAAACCCAGCAGTGCTTTGACGCAGCCATGATGGAAGGTGAAGCATCATTACGAAATGGCAGTGCCTTACTCTTAGGAGTGGGAGGATCAGGAAAAACACACGTTCTTGCAGCTTTCCTCAAGGAAGATCCTCCATCAATACGAGAAAGCACTCCATGTGCAAAGAAGCCAGTGAGAGCTGTAGCTCACTGTAAGGCAGGAGTGAGCGGTGACCACTTTGTACGAATCACCGAAGATCACTATTCTGACATGCTTGTAGCGAATATACCACAATCAACCAATAGTGAAGCTGTTGCTGATTCTTCTACCCAAGCCGAGGCTAAGGATAACTTGAACAGTTTAGCTAGTTCTTCATCTCCTAGTCAGAAGGAAACCACAAGGCAGCCATCATCAGCAGTCAAAGTAGATGCTTCACGAAGAGAGGAAACATGGTGTGTTCATAGTGCTATGAAGAGGCAGTACCTGAGTCGAATGCAGGCAGGCGCAAAGAAGAAATCAGGTCTCAACAATGAAGAGTTGCTTGATGTTGACGACACAGGAGGCCAGCCTATGTTTCACGAGGTCCTTCCTGTGTTCATCAAAAACACCATGCTTGGCATGCTGATAGTAAAGCTCAATGAGCCCTTAGACAGCTTTCCGCTGGTGGAGTACTATGGCCGTGGAGAACGCATTGGAGAGCCATTCAATTCACCTTTTACACACTTGGATACGCTTCGCCACTGTATGAGGGTGATACGATCAACCTGTGACTGCAATACATGTCCAAAGATTGTATTTGTAGGCACTCACAAAGACCTCCAGCATGAATGCCCACAGGAGAGTGTAGAAATGAAGGAGAAAAAGCTTCGAAGCATAATACCTCAGGAGATGGAGGTGAATATCGTCCAAGGGGATTCCCTGCTGCTTGCTATCAATGCCAAAAACCCCGGAAAAGAAGATGAGAAGGTCATTTCTATTTTGAGAAAGAAAGCGATGGAAGAATTGCACAAAATGAAACCAGTCAAAATTCCACTTCAATACTTCCCCTTAGAAATGGCATTTCAGCGAATGGCCAAGGAGCAACGAAAATCGGTGATGAGTAAAGAAGAATGCTTTGAAGTAGCAGCTACCTACAATTTCACACAAGAGTCATTTGAGGCAGCACTGAAGTACCTTCATGGGCTGAAGTTGGTCTTCTACTATGAAGAAGTTCTTCCAAATGTTGTATTCATCGATTCCCAGGCCATCCTCGACAAAATCACCGAGCTTGTGGTACACAGTCTGTCATTTCAAGCCAAGTCTACTAGTGGTCTTCTTGGAGCTCTGAAGAAATTTGTGAAATGTGGAATTGTAACGGCAGAGATACTTGAAGAATTCTCGTCTCATTACGTCCCTAAGCTTTTCATGAAGGAGCAGCTGATCTTGGTCCTCAAGCACCTGAGGATTGTGGCGGAGGTTGGGAAAGGTGAGTATCTCATGCCCTGCCTCCTGAGGAAACAAGACATACCATGTCTTGTGGTAGGTACTTCATCGCTAGTCATCCCCGCTCTTCTCTTCTACTTTGGTCGAGACGGCCCCAAGCTTGGAGTTTACTGCTTTCTCCTTGCTTCTCTCATCACTGAAGCCAAGTGGGAGCTTCTTGAAGAGGATGGCTACCCTGTGCAAGTTTCTCGCAACAGTGCTCAATTCACTGTCCCAGGAAAGAACCCAGGATGCATCACAATCACCGATTCCTTCTCTTCATACCTTCATGTCAGCATCAACTTCCCTGCCTCTGTCAGTGAAGAGAGAGCTCAAGAGATCTGCAAAAAAGTTTGTCCAATGATTCGTGAAACGGTTCTCACTGGAATCCGCAAAACATCTCAGAGACTGAACTACAACAATTCAATTCCCTCCGTCGCATTCCCATGCTTAGGACACGAAGACACACCACTCCATCCTGCCTCCATTTCTGACGATAAAACACTATTGACCTGCACCACTCACCCTGCTACCGTGTGCAGTGAGATGACTGAACAGCACCGACTATGGCTTGGAATAGCCAATGCTTCACCATGTTCAAAGAATGCTGGTAAGTTCACAATCGTTAATTTTCTCTCTAGATCGCTGATGATGTGCTATTATTGTAATGTTTACAGGTAAGCTTACTGCAGATGATCTTGGTGATGTTCTTGAGGCAGTATGGGAGGCCAGGGTGAAATGGTTCAACATTGGCCTCAAACTGGGCATCTCCGCTGGCACACTCAATGCTATCAAGAAGAACAACAACCAGGATCCAGACGACTGCCTCACTGCCATGCTGGAGTACTGGTTGAACAATGGGAAGCCCAAGCCCTCGTGGACAACTGTGGCCAATGCTCTTAAGTCACCCATGGTTGGACATGCACAGCTAGCAGAACAGCTCCCAAAGCAGAATACATGCAGTATCAACACAGGTCACTCCAGCAGTAGCTCCATCGAAGGGAAGCATTCTCGATCATATAGCGAAGAAGACTCACCAGCGGCTAAGAAGAACAAATTATAGCTTGCATTGTCTCATATTGTTTTGCGGACAGTTGCCAGCATAATATTATTACAATGTCATGCAATGTCATGCACTCTTATCCATAATACAATGACAAGCAAATTTGTACATCTCTTACCTCAAACATGTGAATTTAATTTTTGTGAGTGAAAATTTAATTTGTTTGATAACTATTTCAATGCCACTGTAGAATAATAATGTAAGTTGAAACAAGTGGACAACATAAATCCCTAATACGGCCAGTATACATGCTTCCAGTTACTAGTACTTCTCCATTTCTGAGTCAATTTTATTGACAGGTGTGTACTTGATCTCCGGTTCAGTATAATTAGGTTCATGGTTTGGAGTGAAACTGGCCTATTGATCGCCTTGGCCTTCTTCACCAAGCTGCATAACAAAAGGAGTATAAAATATAAGAAAATGTTGTATCTCGGGGGAGGGGGTAGGGGTCAAATTTTATGTGGTGGTGGCAGTATACTATGATTCCTTACTAGTCTTGTCTTCTCTTCTGCATCTTGGCCAAGTCTTCCCACCTCTGCTAGTCTCTCTCTTCAGGGTCTTCATGGAGATTATCCAACTACCATTCTTGGATACGAGACTGGCAACAGAAGTGGAAGGAACATAAAGTCTTTCTCTCCCCCGTCACTACCTCCATCTCTCACTTTTAATCCTGTCTTTGTCTTTGGAGGTGCATCTGTCTCTTCCTTCTCAGGGCTCAGGTTTGTGAAACAGTGTAGTGTCTCCATCTCCCCACAGATACGGCTGAAATGAAGGAACACAATAATTTATAACAAGTATAAAAACTTGATGAATGCACAGGAGTGCAAAACCCTCACCGCTACACGCATGCATGACTTATAGAGATCTGTAGTAGCTAGCATTATTTCAGTGTGTATGCCTGCTCAATATAAGGAGTATTGAACTAGATACATACTACCATAATATTATAGAGGGAAGGCACCTGCCTATGTCACTATAATAACTGAAAGCCTCTGTGACTACTTAAGGTACCATTAAATTGCGTGGGCGTGAGGTGGGGGATATGACACCTAAACCACATCAAAGTCATTAGTGAGGTGCATGTTGTGTAACCACGCCCTTTTAATTGCACAGGTCTCAGGGGTGTGGCTGCTAGAGCCGGAAGTGTTCATTTAATATCCTCCATGGACCGGAAGCCGAGCCGGAAGGGAGGGGCCAGGCCACGCCCAAAACAGCCCCACCCTGTTCCCCAAGGACCACCATTCTCAATCAAGTGCCTACTAACCACCGGATGTCCACCGGAAGCCCACAATCAATCCCAATTAAAACACACAGCTTCCTCAAGGCCAAAACACACACAAACACTTGGAGGCCGTTCTGCCACACCGCCCACACAAGAGCTCACCTCATTTCCTGTGTGGGCGGAGTAACAACACGTCATCGCAACCACATCCGCTTCAAACCATCGTCAGCTTCCGTCCAGCCGTACGGTCCCCTCCATCGCACCGGCGTACAGTGCCTCATTAACAGACATGGCCTCACCTTTGACCTCCTGCCACGCCCCCAAAGCCTCCTCCCGGGGTTCAAAGGTCACCACCGCTTCCGGGACACGCCCACCTATCGCCGAGGCCAAGTCCCAGGCGCCGATATCCAAGCACTGGCCCGTGAAGCCACGCCCAATCGGAAGCAATAAAACCTGCATTAACGCACACGCACACACTCCACACAGTGCCAGGAACACGCCCACATGCTTAATTAGGCCTAATAAGGCTTTTTTTTTTTTTTTTTTTTTTTTTGTCGTTGCGGTTAATAGTTAAGAAAGAATGCTTTGATCTTGCGTTGAAGTGGGCAATTACCGGTGTTTTCTTCAGGGGCCACTTCCGGTCGCTAATTACACGCGCATAATCATCCCTGGCCGATTCTAGACACGCCCACCTTCGACCAAAAGCACTCGTATGGCCTCTTCGGCCACGCCCCTTCACGATTCGCTAATTGAATTGGCCAATCCTGACGCTCACGCCCACGCACTTTAATGCTACCTTAAACTCAATTATGCACTTGAGAGCCACTGCCTGTTTACACTGTCACTGCACTGATAACTGACCAGCAAGGCACAGAATGGCAACCACAGCTGCACACTATTATACCACTGGGTAGGACTTACGTGACCACTCTTCCTTGATGCCTGATAATCCTCAGATGCGTACTTTCTCTCAGACGACCCTTACCATACGGACGGACGGACGGACAAAAATCGCCAAACGATTGCAGTAACCCTCCGCCTACGCTTTGCGGCGAGGGTTAACAATTGAAGGATGAAGTAGGGATGGCAGGATCAAAAAATATACAAACAACTTACAAGATTACGTATCACACCCACTATAGACCTTTTCAGCGCGCGCGCGCGGAGGAATGTTAATTAAAGTATACTAGACATGTACAACGCGTAAACGAACCATGCGGAAGTGCCCGCCTACTGGTGGGCAAGGATTGAGCCCTTTTCTTGCTCGTGTTTATCTGGATTTCATGAACTGTGATGGTCAACGCTTGCTGTGATGTTGGATGCAACAGCAGGGTGGGCAAGGAAGCTGGCCTGCGTTTCTTTCACCTCCCACTAAACAAAAAGAGCGGTGTGAAAAGTGGACAGCAGCCTTGAGAGGAAAAACTGGGCGCCAAACGAGCATACTCGTGTATGTAACATAGACTTTACTACTGGTAAGGACGTCTGAGTGTGCTGCGAGATCAAAAATGAGTGGTAAAGTCATGGGAGGGGGTGTTCTTCCATATCTCAGCCAATCATAGCTACCTTCCATGTTTTGTAAGAAAAGGAAAGGGGAGCAAATCATGTTTAATGTTAAACTCTATTTGTGTTACAGTGAGTGATGGGGGGAGGGGGGTCTGAATTCAACATCTGCATGTTTGAAGATGCTCCCCATGACTATTATCCATGTGTTTGCATGCTTTACATCAGGGATATGTGCCCTTCAAGGTGTTGGGGAGGGAGGGTGTCAGATAAGATACCAACACAAGAGATCGTTTTCTCTCTCTCTCTCTCTCAGAACCTGGAGATGCAATCCTCACAGACCAAGGTTTCACAATTCAAGTTGGAATGTCCCAACAGCTATCCAGGGTGCGTATCCATGTCGAGTTAGTGATTGGCTTAATAAAGAATAAGGGACAAAATACTCAAAGGGAGCCTTACCCCGGATCAGCTAGTGACGTTGTTAACATAGATGAAATTCATACTATTTGTGGTGCATTGACAAAATTATATATGTTATTTATGCAATAGTAATGTGTCTAATTGTTATGTATGCACTGTGACATAACCATCTTCTTATTGATGTCCATCAATGGTGTCTACATGTAGGCCTACATGTACTTCAATGTACTGTTGAGGTTGTCTTATGCATGTGGTTATGGAGATCCATCACTACTGCACGCATCAATCATGATATGATGTAGTAGTACGGGGGCAGTTTCACCAGTGAGAATGTGGATTGGGTATGTTTCACACAAGTCGAGTTTCTCTCACATCATTTGGCAAGAATATCATCCCTCCTTATTCTTTCAATCTGCATACCCTTTGCCGTACATGAAGTTGCATTACTTTTGCCCCTGGACTTGGTAGTCCCTCTCCTAATCTGTGGAGAGCAAGTGGAGGATCAAGTATATGTTCTTGACACAGAAAATGAACAACTTACCCTGCCACACAGGTACAATGAGCAGCAATGACACGTCCATCGTGTTGAACACAAGTCCAAGCTTGGTGTGCTTTAATAGGGGAATTATGGCTGGGGGTTGACTCTAGATAGAAAATGCCTTACTGACAACCCATACTCTCACTCCACGCACATATCCACTCTTAAGGTACCATTTAATTGCGTGGGCGTGAGCGTCAGGAATGGCTAATTCAATTAGCGAATCGTGAAGGGGCGTGGCCGAAGAGGCCATACGAGTGCTTTTGGTCGAAGGTGGGCGTGTCCAGAATCGGCCAGGGATGATTATGCGCGTGTAATTAGCGACCGGAAGTGGCCCCTGAAGAAAAGGCCGGTAATTGCCCACATCAAAGCAAGATCAAAGCATTCTTTCTTAACTATTAACCGCAACGACAAAAAAAAAAAAAAAAAAAAAAAAAGCTTATTAGGCCTAATTAAGCATGTGGGCGTGTTCCTGGCACTGTGTGGAGTGTGTGCGTGTGCGTTAATGCAGGTTTTATTGCTTCCGATTGGGCGTGGCTTCACGGGCCAGTGCTTGGACATCGGCGCCTGGGACTTGGCCTCGGCGATAGGTGGGCGTGTCCCGGATGCGGTGGTGACCTTTGAACCCCGCGAGGAGGCTTTGGGGGCGTGGCAGGAGGTCAAAGGTGAGGCCATGTCTGTTAATGAGGCACTGTACGGCGGTGCGATCGAGGGGCCTGTACGGCTGGACGGAAGCTGACGATGGTTTGAAGCGGATGTGGTTGCGATGACGTGTTGTTACTCCGCCCACACAGGAAATGAGGTGAGCTCTTGCGTGGGCGGTGTGGCAGAACGGCCTCCAAGTGTTTGTGTGTGTTTTGGCCTTGAGGAAGCTGTGTGTTTTAATTGCGATTGATTGTGGGCTTCCGGTGGACATCCGGTGGTTAGTAGGCACTTGATTGAGAATGGTGGTCCTTGGGGAACAGGGTGGGGCTGTTTTGGGCGTGGCCTGGCCCCTCCCTTCCGGCTCGGCTTCCGGTCCATGGAGGATATTAAATGAACACTTCCGGCTCTAGCAGCCACACCCCTGAGACCTGTGCAATTAAAAGGGCGTGGTTACACAACATGCACCTCACTAATGACTTTGATGTGGTTTAGGTGTCATATCCCCCACCTCACGCCCACGCAATTTAATGGTACCTTAAAACATAATTATTAGCTTCCATAATGGAATTTGTACAATTGTAGTAGCTGCTGATGTGTGTATCTGAATAAAATAGCCATAATAGATATGGCCGCGGATATTCAACAGGACGCTACGAGAGCATATCATCAATGAATCTAGAGTAAGGGTCAGCTAGGTCCATCATGGCCAGCTTGGCTACGTAGCGTTCTCTGGTGACAAGCGATAGAGAGCGTACGTACTCCATGGCTAGTCCAAGTTGCCCACCAGGGGGAGGAGACTTCCGGTTCCGCCGTTTACGTGCAATTAACATTCCTCAATACGCGCGGCTGAAAAGGTCTATACATCTCTAACGCTTACTTTTCTCGATAATTAATATCATAGCTACACTTCTGCAGCTGATTCAGTATATAACTGAGAGTATCACTATAATTATTGTGATATTGATCCATTGTTATACGGTATTGATTTTCCATTCCTGCATGTGCCCCATATATTATATAAATGTTATGTGTGTGCATGGGATGTACGGTGATACATTATCCCTATAAATCTTGTTTGTATATTTTTTGACCCTGCCGGCCATCCCTACTTCATCTTTCAATTTTATTTTGTTGTTTTTATATTTGTTACTGTTCTTTTTTTAGTGCCCTCAGGGTAGTTATTGATTGTCATTAATTTCATCAATGCCACCTAGCTAGCTGACTAATCTCGTGGGGACAGAGGCTGGACATGAGACTATACATAATATCACGATAGATGAGTTACTTAGCTTAGCATAGCAAAGATTTTCATGGAAAACTTGGACGTTTCGGTCTTGTGGACCTTCATCAGCAATAATGAGACTGAAACGTCCAAGTTTTCCATGAAAATCTTTGCTATGCTAAGCTAAGTAACTCATCTATCATTCGAAGAACATAGCAATGAACCTATAATATCATGGTGACCTGATATCATGGTTTGCATACTCATTGCATGGAACTAGCTACATCTTTTTCTGGGCGTAGCTACATCCAACCGTGCTCCAACAATAATACAATATTATAGGGAAGTAGGTACACCACTGATCAGCATGTTTGTGTGATCCTAGCCTTTGGATCAGGCAGCTATGGTACCCCAAACACACTGTGACTTGAATACTCCTGTAAGTGCAAATCCCAGACAGTCTTTTGATAGCTAGCTAGGATGTCTTCTTTTGCATCACACACTATTGAACATGGGATTCTGGAGACAGCTCAGGTAATTATAGTGATTAGCAAGAATGGATCTTTGACCTAGAGTTTAGCTATTGGATTTGTATAAGTTACACATGTACATGCAAGTGTAAGGTTAATTGTACATAATATGTACACGAGGACTTAAATGCAATTCGATATGTGTAGGTATATACGTGACATTGTACTGCAATTATTACATGTATAGGTGAGATTGATTCATAACCAGTGAGTCTCATTTAGTGTAGAACAAAATAAAGAATCTCGTAAAGAATATTATATGTATGTATTACACGATGGTACATACTTGATAAAGATAATAGCAAGTATTACAAGCTAGAACACTAGTACACGATTGTTGGCATAGTCCGCTACATAGACCATACCAGACTCGTATGCTATGCCACGTGGATTTTGAAACTGTCCTGGTCCACTTCCATACGATCCAAATGACGTCAAGTGATCACCTTGAGCTGTGAATACTGATACACGGTGGTTGTTATGTTCAGGGATGTAAATTTCGTTTTCGTCATTGATAGCAATCATTGTAGGCCAGTTGAGTTCTCCTTTGCCAGCTCCTTTCTTTCCAATCTGCCTCAAGAACACTCCATTCTCAGTGAATACTTGAATTCTGTTGTTTCCAGTGTCCGCCACATATACATTATTGTCACGGTCAAATGCTACATCCCATGGACTCATCATTTGTCCAGGCTCTGAACCACGACCTCCAATGCTACCATGGTAACTCAAGTCAGGGTTTAGAATCTGTACCTGATGGCTGGAGCTGTCTCCTATGAATATCCTGTTGGTTAGCGGTTGGATTTTGATTCCAACTGGGCACTGAAACTGTAAGTGATTGTTGCCGTGTGTTCCTACACCTGTTATGTACCGACCATCGGCAGAAAATTTTTGGATACGATGGTTACCCGCATCTGTTACGACAATATCCCCATTACTATCAATAGCTACGCCATAGGGTGCATTTAGTTGACCTTTACCAGCTCCATAGGATCCAAATGAATGAATCTTTTCTCCTCTAGAGTTGAAGGTGGATATGCGGTTACCTCCATATTCTGCCACGACAACTTCACCCTTTTGGTTGATTGTTACACCCCATGGATTTTTTAGTCCATCAATAGTGTGAACAGGAGTGCCGAGTTTATGGACTGGTAGCCTCACTGTGACAGGGAATGGGCTTCCTTTGATGTGCTTCCCTTCCACCTTAAGGTGTAGTCGGTGCTTCCCTCGATTGGTGGTTTGGTAGCCAACTTCATACTTGCCTCCTTCGATTGCTTTCACCGTGCCTTTGACATTATTGTGGCTGCTATCTGATGATAGTTCACATGTGAGTGATGTGGCCAGTGCAGGGTAGGCCTTCCCTGTGACATCACAAATCTGAATGACTGCTGTTGCTCTTTCCCCTGGTGTGGCTATTTTAAGACCATTGCCTGTTGCGTAGCTCTTCTCTGCAGAGATGCTACAAACCACTCCAAATTGCCTGCAATTTTCTGCCACCTCAGAAGACACCAAGAAAGATACATTTGGTGCTTCATATGGAGATATTTTCTCAGGATCAACGGAGTTAGTTATATCCTTGATCTGTCGAACAACACCTTTCTTCATCTTCATCACTTCACCTTGGCTTCCTGTCCTGAGGCTCTCTTTGACAAACGACAGACAGCTGATCAACTGGGTTTGAATCGTCTCTGCTTCATCTCTTTGGGCGGCCAAATTTTTTAGCGTAAGTTGAGTAGTTTCATCCAATTGGCCAGTCAACTCATCTTTTCTTAATTCCAACATCGCTTGGAACTCACGGGCCTTTTCTTGAATTTCAGCAGTAATGGCATCCCTTTTTGCCTTTGCAGCCTTTGATTGAGCATCTATTTGCTTCAAAATCTTGTTGACACTTTCCAGCTTCCCCTCTACTGGCTCTAATGATGCAACAATTTCACACTTTTGTCTTTGAAATGTGTCCGTCACCAGATCGTACTGATGATCCCTGTGCTTCTTGACAATGCAGTTATGGCAAATGAGTTCCTCACAGGTCTCACAGTAGAGTTCTAGCTCTTTACCCTGATGCAGGGAGCAGTAAAGAGTTACCCTTTTCAGCGCATCCAGCTGCTTCACCTTCTTCTCAAAGTCTTCAAGTGGGACAACTTCATGATTTGAGAAGCTATCCCATTGTTTGTGGACATCTGCACACGTAGCACAGATAAATTCACCACAATCTCGGCAATAACTTGTAGCAGACCGTGTTTCTTTGGTGCATTTTCCACACACTATCTTCTGTGGTACTTTCACCTTCTCAAAGGCATCTTGAATGTCAAAGAGGTGGTGGATATGGAATGCTGGCTGGAGGTCCGACACGGTTGATCCTTGTGGAAGGTTGGTGGACCTTCGGCAGGTGGGGCAGCGTAGGGATATCTGCCCCTGCTGATCTTGGACTACCAGCTTCTTGAGGCAATCTTTGCAGTAGACGTGGAAGCATTGGAGCAATTTGGGGTCTTTGAAGGCATCAAGACAGATGGCACAGGTCAGCTGGTCCTCCAATTTCTTCAGAGCTTGTTTAGTGTCAGCTTGGGACTTAGCCATAGGTAGCAAGCTGTAGGAGAAAGTTGCTTCTTGGTAGCTTATTGACAAAGGGGGTGGTACTATAACATGTCTGTAGCTAGCTTTTATCAAAATCATTGTTAGCATGTATGCATGGTTGAGTCACATGTGCTACAGACAGTCATGAATATTATAACAAAACATGATCAACATTGTTGCACATCCACACAATTATAGCAGTTTAGTTCACTTTTGAGAAATAGCTACGACTGCAATATTCACTTACAATCTATTCTGTAATGATTATAATTATAGCAGCTACATGATTTGCTGTCAAAACATCTTTGCATAATAGAGAAGAGTAGAGAACAGTACTGGCTTGATAGAGAAGCAAGCTGTCAAAGGGAAACTCATTGCACGAAGTCTTCCATCAAATTAATTATACATGCATGTGAACACCTCTAGTAGAAATTCAATAGTAGTCTGACTCACACTTTACCAGCTTCGCCCCCCCCCCCCCCCCCCCACGGCATAGTAGCTAATTATGTAGTTAGTGTCAATGACTAATTAATTTTGAATATCCTCCAGGCTCTGGCTGCAGTGGTTCAATAACGTTTGTTTATATCAATTGCACATAACACAACTACCATAATACAGTTATGGTACAAATCTAATGCAAATTTTGATAACAATAACATAACAATGCAGCAGAATGTTGGCAGGGAGGAGTTAAGGTGGCATTGCAGCCCGCCAGCCATCTTTAATCATTTGGCGCAGATCTTTAATCATACTCTTCATTTCTGGTCGCTTAGCCAAATTGACATTTTCATCGTTAAAGAACACCACTGGCTCAGTGTGATTGTATAACTCTGTCCCATAAATGTTACTCCAGTCAGGTGTGGCTGTGGTACGATTGAAGCGATACCACTCAATGAAATGGTACTGATCCACTCGGAGAGAGTAGCCCATCACATTCTCACCATGCTCGTCTTTAGAATATGCTGGCTCATTTGGTATCACTGTCATTCCAGCAGAGGGTCGTGAATACTGTGAGAAAGCTGCTTTTTTCCAAGGACGATCAGGATTCTTGATCAAAGGAGTCACACTTGTCCCTTCCACACATGCTAGGAGTTTATTGTCTTCTTCAGGGCACATTGGAGGGACTTCAAGTCCAGCCAGTTCTGTGATTGATGGGAAGATGTCTATGAGCTCCACTAGAGCTTTTGTACGTATTCCCTTGTCAGTGACACCAGGAACATGGATCATGAACGGCACATGTGTTGCATCCTCAAAGTTGGTGTGCTTAGTCCAGTGATTGTGCTCCCCTAACTGCCAGCCATGGTCTGCCCACAAGACAATGATGGTGTCATCGGCAAAACCAAGTTCTTCTAGTTGTTTGATTACTCGCCCTACTTGTGCATCCGTGTAACTAATGCAGGCATAATAAGCCCTCCTCAGTATTTGCGAGTATTCTTCAGACACTCTGCATCCTTTACCATAGAATGATGCTTGTACGTCTGTTTCACATATTGTAATGTTAGGAAAGAATTGTAGCATATCTTGATAGTGTGCGAGTTCTCCCATTCCCCTCGCAACAGGTGGGAAATCTGTGGGGACATCAGGATTTAGGGGTGGAGCAATCTGATCCACTGGTGGATAGAGGTCATAGTACTTTGAAGGGGCTTGAAATGGTAGATGTGGTTTATGAAATCCAACAGCCAGAAAGAACGGTAGGCTGTCCCCAAGACTCCTGTTTTTCTTTATTTCCTGCAATGTACTTATAGCATTATCGGCGATGTCTCCATCTGGCAACTGATTGTCCTTGTAGCCTTCGTAAGATGTCCATGATTTTCCCCCTCTATCAATTGATACTGCTGAATGGAAGTAAGGCAAGCTCCATGAATAGGCCTTGTCATCATTCCCACTTGGTGCTCCTGGGTGGAATATCTTCCCCATTCCAATGCTGACATAACCATTCTCCTTGAAGTACTGGGGGATGGTTGTAGCATTAGTGTAGTTTCTCCAATACTCATCATCTGCGATCCTCCATACGTGGTTAGTATCTGGTCGTCTTCCTGTTAGCAGACAGGCTCGAGATGGAGAGCACACAGCAACCTGGCAGTAGGCACGCTCAAAAACAATGGACTTCAATGCAAGTGCATCGATGTTGGGAGATTTCACAATATCATGGCCGTAAGTTCCAAGCTCGGTGCGTAGATCATCGATAGCAATAAAGAGAACATTCTTCAGGTTATCCTGGGCATGAGGCAGGCCTTGTACTATCAGTACATGGACTACAAGGCTGATCACAACCACATTCGTTGTAATACCCATACTTTCCATATCATCCAGACAAGAAATTAAATTATTCATTCATGATCTGTCACATGTTGCCATCGGACTCTTGCAATGATTATTGTTACAGATGTTGCACTTTATAGCTAACAGCAGCAGGCTTGTCTCCAGCCAGGCCCTTGGAATAAGGCTAAGATAATTATTAATGACAGCTAAATTTGTTCCATTTCTAAAATTAATTATGCAGCAATGGTTAACTCTTGGCCAAAAATGAATACCGTAATATCATTGCACATGATGAATACAAGAATAGAAAATGTGAAGAGAAATTGGAAACCAGAAAGATGGATTATGTATACAACCAGGAGTACATTAGGAGTATTCAACGCACAAATTGTCAAAGATCTCATACGTAGGCTATTCATGCATGGGACTGCATAATTTAAATCATCTAATTCCCCATGTGTTATGTACTAAGTAATAAT
The DNA here is from genome assembly GCA_963930775.1 of Cliona cf. orientalis. Lineage (NCBI taxonomy): Eukaryota > Metazoa > Porifera > Demospongiae > Clionaida > Clionaidae > Cliona > Cliona cf. orientalis. The sequence continues at coordinate 6,124,271 of OZ005697.1, forward strand.
AACATGCTACAGTACTAATACAGGTAATAGATTACATTCACCTCTCTGTCCATACTTGAGATTTCACCAGCATAGCATACTTTATTAGATGATTTAGCTATAGATATTAGACTTTAGCAAGAGCATCTGACTCCTCCATATCAATCAACATTCCAGCAAAATTTAATGCTAATTCATGAAGTTTGCTGTAGAAATCTGGAAAATTCAGACAATGAGATTTCCCTATAGCTATATAGCCACTAAGGTTAGTGATCTAGAAAGGAGGCATTAACCTCATAATAATAATTGTTATTGCCATAACCTCACAAGTGTCCAAGCACTGATTTTGTTTAGTGATCGATACATTGGTAAGGCTGCCTCCCTTATCACAGCTAGCTGGAATTTCGTTGATAACAATTAATATTACCCTCTGCATAATAATATTGGTTGATACTTGATGTAAGAGTCACGAAATATGCTTGATCAGCACATTTTCCTGAATTCTGTGTACATGTATAGTTACAGTAGTGATATGCTTTAGTGACAGTAATGCCTACAGTGCCCCCGGTGCCTCTGGTGTCCTTGGTGTCTGTTGTTACTTCTGTGAGGTGCTTTGGTGACAGTGGTGCCTGTAGTGCCCCTGGTGTCCTTGTTTCTGTGAGGTGCTGCGGTGATAGTGGTGCCTGAGGTGCCCTCAGTGTCCCTTACTGTTTCTATAAAGTGCTGCAGTGACATTGTTGAAACAGAAACGGACACCGAGGACACCAGGGGCACCACAGGCACCACTTTCACCGCAGCACATCACAGAAACAGCAATGAACACCAGCTAGGACACCAAGGACACCAGGGGCACTGCAGGCACCACTGTCACAGCAGCACCTCACAGAAATAGCAAGGGACACTGAGGACACCAAGGGCACTGCAGGCACAAATGTCACTGCAGCCTGTAGCTACCTCACAGAAACAGCAAGGGACACTGAGGGCACCACAGGCACCACTGTCACTGCAGCACCTCACAGAAACAACAACAGACACCAAGGACACCAGGGGCACAGCAGGCACCACTGTCACCAAAGCACCAACAACAGACACCAAGGACACCAGGGGCACAACAGGCACCACTGTCACCAAAGCACCTCACAGAAACGACAACAGACACCAAGGACACCAAGGGCACCGCAGGCACCACTGTCACCGAAGCACCTCACAGAAACAACAACAGACACCAAGGACACCAAGGGCACTACAGGCACCACTGTCACCAAAGCACCAACAACAGACACCAAGGACACCAGGGGCACTACAGGCACCACTGTCACCAAAGCACCAACAACAGACACCAAGGACACCAGGGGCACTACAGGCACCACTGTCACCAAAGCACCAACAACAGACACCAAGGACACCAGGGGCACTACAGGCACCACTATCACTGCAGCACATCACAGAAACAACAACAGACACCGAGGACACCAGGGGCACTACAGGCACCACTGTCACCAAAGCACCTCACAGAAGTAACAACAGACACCAAGGACACCAGAGGCACCGGGGGCACTGTAGGCATTACTGTCACTAAAGCATATCACTACTGTAACTATACATGTACACATAGAATTCAGGAAAATGTGCTGATCAAGCATATTTCGTGACTCTTACATCAAGTATCAACCATAATATTGCACTAATGGTTACAGATCATTAATTAATCGAGTACTGGTAGTATGGTACGTAATGACATTGCATATTGCAAAACTCAAAAAATTAATATTGAATAAGACACACTCTAGTAGGCTGTATACCAGGGCTGATACTATCATAGAAGAGCTCTTGTAAAATTTAATATCTCAAGTGCAATAATAATAACATTGTATTAGAATCCGAATTCTCTAAAATAGTCATCAGCTTAGCAAGACTGAAGTTACTGATACACTGGTGTTGCTGTGCATATGATTTCTCTGACTTCAATCTGATTAGTATTTTCCTCTGGTGGCAGCAGTGGTGGAGACTGATCACACGGCCTGGAGATTTCAACAACTGAGTGGGTCACTTTTACCTTCAGCTGGTTGAACTGGATCTAGGGGATACTCATTCACCTCCTCTGCTTGCCAGGGCTGATCCTTTCTAACCAGCAAATACACGTGATAGATAATCACTCCAACCAGAAGGATGAATGTTGTGATGGCAGAGATGTAGGCCACAGCTGTCTGCTTTATGATATCCGTTTTGAAATCATATTGACTAAAAGCAGCAGATGCAAGGAGATTGAAGTAAAATCCTGTCTCTAGTACATTTATTGTTGAGTTTTTGTATGCCCTAACAAGGGCGTAGACACAATTTTCAAAGTGGGGGGGCTTTGTGACAACTGTGCGCGAAGCGCACAAAAATTTTTGATCCTATTGTGTCTAAAACGTTAAAAATGCATTAAAATTAGCTATTTCCAGCAATTATTTCCCAAATTTGTTGCACATTTTTGGCTATCCAACTATGATTACAGTGAATACGACTAGAATTTCACCTAACTTTAACAATCCCATATATAGTACATAAGTTATTGCTCAAAAAGTGGGGGGGGGCTAAAGCCCCCCCAAGCCCCCACCTGTCTACACCCTTGCCTAAATCCAGTGATTCCATTCAAAAAGAAGAGGCCTCCAAGTAGGATAACTGTTATTAAGATAGAAGACTGAGGTTTGTTGGAGTAGGACGTAGTAATTGACGCAGTGATATACAAGACCACTCTCACAAGCAAAAGCAAGCCAGTCCAGTAGCGATACTTACTGTTGTACGGAACATGGTGAACTGAGATAAAGGCATTGAGCTTAGCGTTCGTTGTCCACTTGAAAACCTTCCATTTTGGAGTACAAACAAGCCACTGCCAGAGAAAGAGAAGAATTGTGTAGGGAATACCAACTAGAATAATCAATAGGGCAATGAGGGCAAGAGCTGCATGCTTTCCTTGAAAGTATGGCACATTTCCATCAGGAAGCCATACTGTCACTCGTGAGCCATCAGGATATTCCAGGATAGCAAACGATAAAGCTGTGATAGTCACTGATAGAAGTTTGGCATAAGATAGCAAGATTAGTGTAGCTAGAGTTGCAACTGGGTCTTTCTTTCCAATTAATTGAGCAAACCAAGGAGAATACTCACTGACTATGATTATGACAATCACTAGAGAGATAATGTAAATTGGAAATACCAGTTGAAGCCACATTTTGGTGTATGCATCAAGATCGTCAAAAAAACAGACGTCAATTCCTATGTCCAGATTAAGCCAAGCTACAAATATGGTGGGAAAGCTAGGCTCTGATGATGGAAAGAAGACAGCACTATTAGCTGCTACAATGTTAGCATAGAATATAAAGCCATTGATCAGTCCAACAGCTACTGTCATGTTGAGGGCTAACAGTGCAGTCACCAATAAGATTCCTGCTATGATGGCAGCTATGAGAATGACGGCAAACACTGCAGGCCAGTAACTGTGACACGATAAGCAACGTGAGCTACCAAGGGAGAGGCTTAGTGGTTCACGACAAGTTCCACATAAATCTCCACTATGATCGTAAGCACACTGTGCGTCTGATCCTTTGGGAAGGTTGAGATTCATGCTGACATTTTCAGTTGGAGGTTGGCAGTAATCAAAAGGGCAGTTTGGATGAATGACATAGCCAGGTGGGTCAGTGTCATTGATGTGAGTGATCCATGAGTTAGTGTTCACTCTCATAAGAGATTCAGTTGTCAAGTTGCATTTAGTGATGTAGGGAGACAACTTTGAGTCACAATCGCATTCACATCTTGTGATACTGTCAAGAGGTTGAAAGCCAATTGGACAAGTGCATTCAGAGAACTTTACATACAGATATCGCATGGATAATCTTGAACTTCCACAAGGACCATCAGCATAAAGGTTTATTGTTTCTGAGTTGTGTGGAGATAACACATTGAATGTTACATTGCTACAGTATCTCCCTGCACTTTGGGTTTGCTGTCCTTCGCTGAAACCACCATCTTGTGAAGATAGAGAACTGATGATGTTTGCATCTACAAAATGATTGACCTGATCCACTGCAACAAGTGGGACAGTCATTACTCCTCCTTTCTTGATTTTGAAGGTTGGTGGCTGGTAGCTGCAGTCTGGCTCACTCTCATTCTCACTCTTACAAAAACAAATATGAACAGGTAGAGAAGATATAGTACCTGATGCTCTTATGTTGGTGATATTACCAAGGTAACTGATACCACTAGTACTATGGTGTGGTGGTGGTGTTTCTAATATTCCATACACTTCGGCAAATGGACTTGGGATGCATCTGTCCAGTAGTCCACCAAAAATGTTGGCTCCTTGCTCACTGGCTGTGTTACCAGAGAAATATATGTTGATTAATGCACTGCGGTAAGCTCTAGAATCATTTGTTCTGTAAGTATCTTGATAAAATCCAAGTGTTTGGATAAAGCATTCATTGTCAGAAGAGCAGGTACCAGCGTTAGTATTGTCTGCCACATATATAGCTCCTCCATAGTTGGCATGGTTACCTTGGAATAACAGTAGCTTTTCTGAACGAGTATTATCACTCGGTCGAAATTTTAATATATGCAATTTTGCATTAACTTCTAAATAAAGTCCACTTCCATTTTTGGCTCTGTTGTCGGTTAATTGAAGAGTCCATGATTGATACACAGCAACAGTTGAACTAGTTGCATGGATTCCTCCACCCATATCAGCAACATTGCCAGAGATGATACAGCTTCCCCTGACTTCAAGATCACTTTGTTGGAGAGAAATACCTCCTCCACTGCTGTCAGTGGCTGTATTGTTGTCTATTGTTGTTTCACTATAGATCAAGATTTTACTCCTGGTGGCTAATATTGCTCCACCATCCCTTGCTTGGTTGTTTGATAAACTGTTTACTCCAGTAAAGATCACAGTTGACTGGATGCTTGTGATTGCCCCTCCTTCTCTTTCACCAGCTGGTTTGTGTGATGGTTCTGCACAGTTCTCAAATCTTGTGTAGCCACTGAAAGTTAGGTTGCTGTTGAAAATATAGAGTGATCCTGAATTATAACCAAATATACCATCAGTAACATGTGTGAAACTTTCTATAGTGAACATTATTCCTCCAAAGCCGTTAGCTTTGTTAGCGTGGAAACGGCTGCCAATAAAAGTGATGAATGATGAAATCCCGGCATATGCGACACCACCAATATCAGCTGCATTGTTGTTAGTATAATTACTGGTGGTAATATTAAATGACGAATGAAGATATGTGTACATGACACCACCACGATTTGCACTGTTATTAGTAAAAGCACTGCTGGCAATATTATACAAGCAGATAGGCGTGAACATGACACCACCTCTGTTAGCACTGTTGTTATTAAACTTGCTGCTGGTAATATTAAGTGATGACTCAGATGTGGACATGACACCACCATTAATAGCTGCACTACTGTTGATAAAAGTGCAGCCAATAATATGAAATGACGAATTATATGTGTACATGACACCACCACTAATGTTGGCACTGTTGTTACTGAAAGTACTGTTGGTGATAATAAATGGCAAATCATAATAGTTGTATGTAAACATGACACCACCGACATAATTCGCATAGTTGTTAGTAAAATTACTGCTGGTAATAATGAATGAGGAACCAGATGTGAGTATAACGCCACCACTACTTTCTACGCCATGATAAGCCGCTGTATTGTCACTAAAAGTGCTATCAGTGACATTGACGAAAGATTCATATGCCACCATGACTCCACCATTACTCCGAGCTCTGTTGAAAGAAAAGGCTACACTGCTAATACTGAGGGAATTGTTATATGCTATCATCACTCCACCATAGATCATGGCTGCATTTTCAGTAAAATTGCTATTTTTGATATAGATTGAGGTTTCTGATGTGGCCATAGCTCCACCAAAGCTAGCTTTATTGTGATTGTAAGTGCTTTCAACAACATGGAGATTACTATTGTGAGCTAACAGTGCTCCTCCTATCTCAGCAGTATTATCTATGAATTTGCAGCTAATAATTGAAATGTTACTGAAGGCTGCATGCAATGCGCCACCAACTGCAAGCGATGGATCTCGATTAAAATGGAGATAATTCAATAAATCTTGATTATTAAATGCTGAGATATCGTGATGTTCAAATGTGCTAGCATGTACATTAGAAAGGAATGAACCGTTTTCAATGCAAGCATCAGTCACATTTAGCGTTAATGCTGTGCCTTTGCCTTCTATACCCTCAAAGTTGGTGTCTTTGATTATTAACTGCTCCACTCGGCTAACCGTGTTACCTCCACAGCCATAAAAGTGCAGATCCTTTATCATAGCGAATGTTGTATCACTGATATCAAACCTTCCAGACTGTCCGCTACATTTTACGAACACATTTTCGTTGCCTCCTGTGACCTTTGTCATTGAGAAGTAGTCTGCATGAGACAGAGAGAGCTCTCCATCAAAACTGTGATTTCCTGGCAGAAAGAAGAGAGATATGTTCATTTCGTTGCTAAGGTACCTGGTGGAATTAGCAGCAAACTCTGCTAGAGTAATGCAGGGATCTCCAGGACAGTGAACAGTCCGTGAGGGTGTGATGTAGTAGTGTGCTTGGCTGTTTGCAGAGTCAGCACACACCAAGAGAAGATGCAGAGTGAGAGCAAAACAAGTGCTACTCATTGCTCCAATATATATTCCTGAGTCAGTGAGTAGAGTTTTCTTGAGCTAGTGCCTTGTCAAACTCACTATTTATAGCTATGCCACTGTTGAGGAGTGTCCACGGTATAGTAGCTATATATAGCAGAATCTGATTGCTCTCTTGAAAAATCGGCCATACATGCATGCACATGCGTGCCACGCGCACGCACATGCTTAAGCTATATAGCTTTCTGTAAAATAATTTATTTTTACAGAGAGCTATACATGTATTTAATGTGTTATTTTAGCATGTGTTTTTATATCATTTGATTGCCCTCTCAAATAGCACACTGTACGTGTGTGTCAAATTCAAGTGTGTTGATAATTCGTGCATGTTATCCCCTTGTATGTTAAATTGTAAAAAGGGTTAATTCAACATAGAAGTTATTATTACACATGATAACATGACATACAAGAACTGAAAATTTTTAATACCTATAAACACAAACAGGAAAAATCAAATGTATACACTGTACATGCAGGAATATAAATATTATTATACAAAGTGTCAAAGGCATTTTGATTGTTCTCTCACTGCACTGGTCCACCCAATAGCTTCTTAGAAGGTAGTATAGCTTTAAATCTACCGTGGCTTCAAAAGTCACCACTGATTGAATACTCATGAGCTTGCACATGATGATTCATCTCAGTCAGAGTCTGATGATCTCCATATTCACACCCATAAATGAGGGGGCCTATAAAATTATATTATTGATAAGACTGGATAACAATATATACCATGCATGCATGCAGCACTAGTTAATAGCTCGTTATAGCTACATGCACAGATACTACACATAGCCAACTTATACACCTCTGTTGGGAAAAACTACATAAGTAGTGTCTAGGTGTACAACCAAGTTTGCCCACTTCTGATCTAGCTACTGGAGCAGCAAATTATCAGAGTTACTATAAGCTCTTTGATAAAATTATATCTAGCTTATAACCCTTATCAATTAATTTGCACTACAGAATTTCTGAACTCTATATTAATATATGCCTTCAAGTTGACTGTTGCTTAAAGGGGATATGCATGCATCAACTTCAATAGCTAAGTTGCCTTAGCACTGATACCGCCTAGTATGGTGTGGCTGGTGTTTCCAATATTATAATATTATGGTGGCTAGAAGATGCTTGATTTGGATCACAGCCAAAATTTAGCACTGCTGTCACAAGCTCAAAAATGCCACCCTGGCTATATCACTGGCTATATATAGCATGACATCTTACTCTGGATATTAAGGTATAATGAGTATTTATCGATATCGTAACCCATAAAAAGTACTATCATTAAATTTATTACTCTTGCTATGTGTAGTATTGTGGGACTAACAGTGAATTTTATGGACAGAGCTGTCGTATAAGGGAGCAGTAATCTGTCTATAAGAAGTCACATGATTAATCATTTAGGGTTAAGTGGTAGTCCCTAGATACTAAACACAACTTTCCAAGTGAATGATAATACTTGTTATGGGCTATAATAATACATGATTTAGCTAAAATTAATTGTCCTTATACTTCAACTACTGAGATTTACCCAGCAGATAAATTTGGGATGATATTGTGTGCATCTTGTTGCTACTTGCCAACACTGCAGTAGCTTGTTATAATATTTGAAGTGACATCGTTCTTAATTGCTTATCTGCATAGAAAAAATGAAGATTCTTTATAGATAGCGTGACAGTAGCTAACGTTATAATTAAATTTATCCACGAAGAATCTTCATTTTGTTTCTAAGCTTGAGCATTTTTGATGTAGCTGTATTAATTTTAAGAAGTCACATTATTCTCAATTGCTATCTAACTTCTGTGGACAAGTTAAGCTTGTTGATTTATTGGCATTTTTGATGTGTACTGTAATTGCCAGTGTCGGTGGCTAGTTATTAATGGCTGGGAAAGACCTCACTGTGCAGTGTACAAATGCTCAATATTATAGGAATGAGCATCGCATAGTACCATGTTATGTTAGTTCTAATAAGTTGTAAAACCACACAGTACGCAAGGCTTGAAGCTGACATATATTAGAGGTCTACTAAAATAATGGGTGTGGTTTCATGAAATGGGCGTGGATTGAAATTGAAGCCACTGCATGGTCAGGGAGAAAGGATAAAGACTAAATATCATGTGATGTTATTTTTCTTGCCATGCATGAAACGTGCATTTGCAGAAATTTTCATTTAAGAGGCCCATTATTGTGTCATTTGTGCATGTGAGCATGGTAAGTTGCAAATCAAGTTCATTCAATATTTTGATAAGTTTCAAACATGACACAACAGTGGTGTTAGTTACTTTGAAACCACTATAGCTATAGATACTAAACCCTCTCCACCTGTCCAGCACAACCCAGCAGAAATTTCCTATTCTCTATGGCACCAGTTACTTTTCTGCTCCACTGAAGTGTAGGATTAATTATATTACCGTATGGTGGATAATTAAGTTTCGTGGGGTGCTAATTTTCGTTGTCTTCGACACTAGTATTCTTCTATCTCATGCTATTTGTCCAAGCCTCTGTAGGTATCGCTTAGTATTAACGCGAGCGCGTGTATCGATTACATCATCGCTTGTGCAGCAGTGCCACGCCCCTGGACTGGTTACTTCCTAATAAAACCACGAAAATTAATTAATTTTGAGGGCGTTTTCGGACTTTCCACGAAAATTAGTACCCATAAAAATTACCTGCCATACGGTATGTAGACCCCAAAGGGGATGAATGCATGTATTGACCCTAATACCATAGAGAAATTGCACAATTCATGGGAGTAGGTAACATTTTCATAGTGGGGGGGGGGGGGGGGGGGGCGCTTGTGTTGCCACGCCCAATTTTGTGACCACTCCTACTTATTATTGGATTGCCACCGTGGCAGTAGTGTATAAATAAATTAATGAGAGAGTGACTCGTCCCTTTTGGCAAAAATGAAAGTATTTAATATACTAAGGGCTTATCGAGCCACGGCAAGATAAGCCCTTGATTGCATAATATACATAGCTAATCTTTGGGGGGGGGGGGGGCTTCAGTACCACCCCCCCCCCCCCCCCCCCCGTTATCTACACTCTTTGTAATTATTATTAGATTGTGACTGTTATTAGATTGAGCAATTCAAAACCTCTTTCAATGGAAAATGAAACTCAATAAATGTATATTTTATTGTACACACGTTTATTGTAACAACTTTGTCAGTTTATGCAACAATAATGGTCCGCAGTTGATTCTTCTTGGAATATATATGCTGTCACAACAGTATACTAGAGCTAGAATACACACAGGAATTGCATTGACAGCTGCGGCAGAATCATTGCTTGCCAGGACTATATCTGTAACCTGAAGTTCACAGATCGAAATGTATATCTGTAGGATGATGGCTATATCGGTGCTAAATTATTTTCTGGTTTCTCTTCTTCTTGACAAGCTGTTACTGGTTCAATGCTGTAATGGTGCAGTTGTGTATGTCACACCAACTCCTCCTCCTAATGATAACTGTCCTTATGGTGTGCCATGCCATACCTTGCAGCACTATTTCAGCAACAAATCACTCACGAAACAAAGAGATAATCTTACACTGGTTTTCATAAGTGGAGAGCATAAAGGATTCTGTGAGAAGACTGCTATAAAGTCAACTGCATTGAATGTAACAGGAACAGGTGGACGGGTTACAATAGGGTGCACGAATATAGAACTCACAAATGCTGCTGCAATCTATTTTGAGAATGTCACCCTCGATCATTGGTATATTTCATCCCTGCGCCCATCAACAGCTACTCCTCTTAAGCTTGTCATCAATATGTCGTCAGTCATAGCACAAAATCGTACACATGTTTACATGGAACATGCAAGAAATGTAAGTGGCAACTTTATGGTGTTCAACAATTGTAAATTCAAGAATAATTCTTCATTGTCAGGGATATTGTATTTTAGTCAGTTTGTAGGTGGAACATTCAGAGGTGGAGTTATGAATCTATTTTCCTCCACACTCTCCTTGGGTAAAAACACAAATATCACCTTTGAACACAACATAATGCGATATGCGGCTATGTATCTAAACTCGTCTATTTTAGATGTTGAAGGTGCTTACATCTTATTTCTCAACAATCAAAGAGCAATAGAGTTATATAAATCAGCATTAAATATTATGAAATCTAATGCATCGTTTGTGGACAATGCATCAAATCACAGCGGAGGAGGCGCTATCTATGTATTCAATTCCACCATGAATGTGAGTGCATCAGAAATGTTGTTCTTAAATAACTCAGCAATAGGTGGAGGTGCAGTGTACACAAAATCATCTGTGCTCGTTTTTGAGAATAACACAAGAGTTATCTTTAAAAATAACATAGCAAATGGCATTAAAGGTGTGTATGTTCCATTATGTACATTGCAAAGCATTGTAACCGACAACCCAGAAGGTGAAGGAGGAGCTCTAAGAATGGGATTCTCTACCTTAATTATCAGATTCAATACAAGTATCAATTTCATTGACAACCTAGCCTTTTTGCAAGGTGGAGCTGCTCACATGTACTATCACTCAAAATTTATCGTGGACAATGGTTCAAATGTAACTTTTAATGGAAATTCAGCAAATTATACTGCAGGAGCTCTTAGTTGTGCATTATCCATTTTCAGTGCCCATAAAAATACGATCATTGAATTTGTGAACTCAAGGAGTAATGAAGCAGGAGCCGTATTTGCTGACATTTCAACAATTACGTTTGAAAACAACACAAATGTGACTTTTATTAATAATGTAGCTAACTTTGGAGGAGCATTAATTCTTATGTCATCATCCACATTAAATATTAGCAGTGGTTCAGCTCTGTCTGTCATAAACAGTACAGCAAAATCATCAGGTGGAGCTGTGTATGCAATGTCGTCTGCTATCATCATTGGAGATGAAGGAAATGTCACACTCAATTTAATCAATAATTCAGCAAAAAATGAAGGAGGAGGCATCTTTTTTCTTTCATCAAATCTGCTGATCAAAGATAATATAAGCATTAATTTAATAGGCAACTCAGCATCAAGAGGTGGAGCTATAGCCCTAGTTTCGTCTCAAATTGAATTCTTAAGTGCATACCCATCCAATGTGATGTTTATGAAAAATAATGCCAGGCAGTTTGGAGGAGCTGTGTATATTAACCCAGATCGATTACAGCATCTACAGGAGTACATAAACTATGTTAAATGCACATACGCCCCCTGTCTGTATTCCAACCCATATGGAAATATCACAAAGCACAGCTTGCACTTCAGCCAAAACTCTGCTAAGTTTGGTGGTAATGATGTTTATGGTGCTTCTGTTGAATTGTGTAATGGTAGTTATACCAAAAATGTACCATCACCATCTGTGTCTGGTTCTCCCACACGAGTATGCAAATGTTCTGAACACAAGTGGCCACAATGCCACAATCGCTCTTACATCTATATTACAGAAAACATATATCCAAGTGAGACGTTTACTATTTCAGCCGTGATCGTAGGTGGAGAATTGGGAGTCACCACTGGAACAGTTTATGCTAACTTCACACAACCAAATACAAGTAATCACTTGAAGCCATCCTCCCAGTACACACAAGGGATAAACAATCCTCATTGCACTGAACTAAGATACAACATGTATGGCTACCAGTCCGTAGAGCTGATGCTATCAGTTAATCTAAATTTGTTAGCCTCTGAGTACTATCAGTTTTGTCGAAACAGTAGTAACTACAAAGAAGGTGTATGCAAGTACTTTTCTCCTCTATACATCAACCTCAATGTCCTACCTTGTCCACCGGGGTTCTCCCTGCAGGGAAATCCCCCTGGCTGTAACTGTCTTACAGTACTCAGTGACCTTGGAGTCGTGTGCAGCATTAAGAAAGGGAAAACAAAATTCTATTGGACCACAGCTCTTTGGATGAACATAACAACAAATGCTACTACCTACAGTGAAAACTGTCCATTTGATTACTGCAAGGAAACCAAAAAGATAGATTACAATTCAGACATTCAGTGTGCATTCAATCGCATTGGAAGACTGTGTGGAAGCTGCAAAGAGAACTACAGTCTAGTAATTGGCTCCTCTCACTGCATTAACTGCCACAGTATAATAACAATCTAGCACTCCTAATTTTCTTTGCATTTGCAAGGTTCCTTCTTGTGCTGTTCATCAGTCTTTTAAATCTCACTGTCACGGAGGGCATGATTAATGGTTTCGTCTTTTATGCAAATATTGTCCTACGATATCAAAGCATCTTGTTTCCAGAGAAAATGCACAGTAGACTATATTTCTTAAAAATTTTCATTGCCTGGCTTAATCTTGATTTTGGAATTGAAACATGTTTCGTTAAGAACCTAAATGCTTTTTGGAAGACCTGGCTACAGTTTGTGTTTCCACTGTATATTTGGTCCATTGTTGGAATAATCACACTAGTAGCAAGGTATTCAACTCGAATTACAAACCTTTTAGGTAATAGGGCAGTTCCTGTACTGGCTACACTTATCCTTTTATCCTACAACAAACTACTAAGAAACAGTATTGATATTCTGGATTTTTCTATCCTTACCACTTACGAGTCAGAAACCAACGTTACCGACTCTGCTACAATTGTGTGGTCGCTTGATGGAACTCTTGACTATTTTAGGTATCCCCACATTCTACTCCTACTTGCAGCATTATTAATTCTTCTGTGTTTATGGCTTCCCTATACCCTCTTATTGTTACTCATTCAATGGCTGCGAAGAATTTCTCACTTTTGGTTTCTGAAGTGGACTACAAGGTTCCAACCTTTCTTTGATGCCTACTTTGCTCCATTAAAGCCCACTCATCAATATTGGTTTGGAGTGCTACTGATTGTTAGAAGCGTGATATTGCTCACTTTTGCATCTAATTTTGCTATTCCTCAAGATATCAGTTTAATTCTGCTACTTGCTGCTGCTGGAGTATTGCTTTTCTACATGACTATGACTAATATTCATAAACATCACTCAGTCATGGCATTTCAAGGTTTATTTTTTCTGAATCTTTGTCTTCTTAGTGGCTTTATGATCTTTGCTCACACCAAAAAGAAGGGTAGGCATGCCTTACAGGCATTTGTCGTTGGACTCTCAACTGGGGTAGTTTTTCTTCAGTTTTGCTGTTTAATTTTCTATCGAGTTTACCGAATGTGTTGCTCCAAAAGAAGAAGTGTGCTGAATGTTCATGTAAACGAAGAGCAGGCTCACGCTATTCTGAACATTAACACTCGATCAAGGAGGAATAATGATACAGCTGAAATTGAGCCACTGCTTTCTCCTGCAGAGCAATTGTTTGATGACAGCAGTAGTATTGTTCCAACTTACTGAAAGAAAACATAATAAAACACTTAGATTCTTTAAAATCAGCAGTAGCTCTGATTAATTTTAATGAAAACACAAGCATTAAATTCAATAATAATTGTATTATGCCTACATGTAGTCTGGTGTTCATTAGCTAGCTCCTTTTGATTATTCATTGATATCTTTCTGTATGGTCTAACTAATGATCGCTGCATACACAGAAATTTGGCTCTGGTCATGGTATGTCTGTTTATACCAGCTAGAGACTAGTTTGCAATGAGCACTACCAAAGTGTGCTCACTACCCTAAACTACTCCTATGGGTCAAGACAGACTCTAGTGATAACCTTTTCGGTGTATTTTTTGAGGAAAAACACGATCATTATGCTAGACTACTTTTCTGAAGTAGAGGGGAGCGAGGTATGAATTTTATGATTATAGTACTGTGGTAGCTATGTTAACTCCTGTAAATTTATGACATTGTAGTTAATTAGCAGTTGGCTGTGGCAACTGTTTTGTAGTAAATAGTGTCAAATAAGCAACCTGAATGCTAAGCACTGCCGTGTTACTTATTATTATCAATAGCTACATGTTCATGGAGCTATGACCACATCAGAAGCATTTTCAAATGGGTGCTGACTTATTACTATACTGTATAAACAGATCGCTATACAGCCTATATTCTTTTGTACAACATGATTTTCCCAAGTAGATACTTTTGGTATATATGTTATGTGCATAGCAATTAGCTATTGTGATGTAGCAGAGCCTTTATGTTGCATGAGCACACCATTGAATTTCAGTCTGTATGCTTACTACATCCATAGTTTGCCATGATTTCATTGATCAAAGCTGGCTCTGTGACAGTACACGTAGCCAGTTTTCTCAACTGACTTCATGCTCTGCACTTAGCAGAGTATCATAATGTCCCAGATGAAACTACAATGCTGAATAGGAGATTGTAAAAGTAATATTATGCTTCTTACTTCAAATGTTTTCAAAACACTCAATCTGAAGCTGTAATTTTCTGAAGTAGCTATACAATTGGGATTTTTGCAACTGTTTTCAATACAGAACTTGCTCTATATTTAACACTAACACAATGTCATAATATAGACTACATGCATTGAAGGATTGTAAAAAATTAATAGAGGTGAAGCTAATTATAACTGAGTACTTATAACAGTTACTATTATTATAGCTACTTTTGCTAGCTCACCCAAATTAAACTTCAAAGCTTGTTAGAAATACGTTTTAATTATTATAGTGACCCTAATACCATGAACGAGATTGTGCAATTTTATTGTGAGGCTGTGAATACTGTTGGATTGAACAAAAATCTTTCAGAATTTTCCTCAATGGGATTCGAAAGTGAAATGTTTATATTATAGTGCTTCTTAAGTTTATGCAACAATGGCTATAGTATTTCTCAAATGATCGTTTTTGGAATGTGTACGCTGTCACCTAAAGCAACAGTGCTAGTGATGGAATATATACACAGGAATAATTGCATCGACAGCTGTGGCGAATAGTGCTTGCCATGGACTATATCTGTAACCTGCAGTTCACAAATCGAGACGTATATACCTATAGGATGATGGCTCTGTCAATGTATTTTCTAGTTTCTCTTTTTCTTGTCAAGCTGTTACTGGTTCAACGCTGTAATGGTGCAGTTGTGTATGTCACACCAACTCCTCCTCCTAAAAAGGACTGTCCTTATGGTGTGCCATGCCATACCTTGCAGCACTATTTCAGCAACAAATCATTCACTAAACAAAGAGATAATCTTACACTCAGTCTGGTTTTCATGAGTGGAGAGCATAAAGGATTCTGTGAAAAGACTGCTATAAAGTCAACTGCATTGAATGTAACGGGAATAGGTGGACGAATTACAATAGGGTACACGAATATAGAACTCACAAATGCTGCTGCCATCTATTTTGAGAATGTCACTCTCGATCATTGGTATATTTCATCCCTGCGCCACATGTACATAGAACACGCAAGAAATGTAAGTGGCAATTTTATAGCATTCACATTCAAGGATAATTCTTCATTGTCAGGGATATTGTAATTTAGTCAGTTTGTAGGTGGATTGTTCAAAGGTGGAGTTATGAGTCTATTTTCATCCATACTGTCTTTGGGTAAAAACACAAGTGTCACCTTTAACCACAACATATTGCGGTATGCAGCTCTGCATCTAAACTCCTCCACTTTATTTGTTGAAGGTACGTGGATTTTTTTCTTCAACAATCAAAGGGGAATACATTTGTATAAATCAGCACTAAATATTATGAAATCTAATGCATCGTTTGTGGACAATGCATCAAAGTATAGTGGAGGAGGTGCTATCTATGTTTATAATTCCACCATGAATGTGAGTGCATCAGAAATGTTGCTCTTAAATAACTCAGCAATAGGTGGAGGTGCAGTGTACACGAAATCATCTATGCTCGTTTTTGAGAATAATACAAGAGTTATCTTTAAAAATAATGCAGCGAATGGCATGGGTGTGTATGTTCCATTTTTCCACAATGTTCCATCAATATGTACACTACCATTTGAAAGTACTAGTACCATGGATGGCCCGTGGGGTACAGGAGGAGCTCTAAGAATGGGATTCTCCATCTTAATTATCAGATTCAATACAAGTATTAATTTTATTGACAACCTAGCCTTTCTGCAAGGTGGAGCGGTTCAAGTATACTATTACTCAACTATGATTGTGGATAATGCTTCAAATGTAACTTTTATTGGCAATTCAGTACATTATACTGCTGGAGCTCTGAGTTGCACATTCTCCAGTTTTATTGCCCGTAGAAATGCGATCATTAAATTCGTAAACTCACAGGGTAATGAAGCAGGTCCTGGAGCTTTTTTTGCAGATAATTCGACATTTTTGATTGAAAGAAATGTAAGTGTGATTTTTAATAGCAATGTAGCTAACGTTGGAGGAGCAATAATTCTTACGTCAGCATCCATGTTAACGATCAAAAGTGGTTCAGTTCTATCTGTCATAAATAATACAGCAAAATCATCAGGTGGAGCTGTGTATGCAATGTCATCTGCTATCAGTACTGGAGATGAAGGAGATGTCACACTAAATTTTACCAATAATTCAGCAAAATATGAAGGAGGAGGCATAATTTTTCTTTCATCAATTCTATTCATCAAAGACAATGCAAGTATTAATTGTATAGGCAACTCAGCATCGAGAGGTGGAGCTATAGCCCTAGTTTCTTCTCAAATTAAATTTTTAAATCATACCCATCCAACGTGATATTTGTGAAAAATGTTGCCAATGAGTTTGGAGGAGCTATCTATGTTAACCCAGATCGATTACAGCATCTGCAGGAGTACATAAACTATGTTAAATGTACATACACCCCCTGTCTGTATTCAAATCCATATGGAAATAACATAAAGCACAGCTTGCACTTTAGTCAAAACACTGCTAAGTTTGGTGGTAATGATGTTTACGGTGCTTCTGTCGAATTGTGCAATGGAAATTATATGAAGTCCAAAAATTTACCATCTGTGTCTGGTTCTCCCACCCGAGTATGCAAATGTTCTGAACACAAGTGGCCACAATGCCATAATCCCTCTTACATCTATATCACAGAAAACATATATCCAAGTGAGACGTTTACTATTTCAGCCGTGATCGTAGGTGGAGAATTGGGAGTCACCACTGGAACAGTTTATGCTAACTTCACACAACCAAATACAAGTAATCACTTGAAACCATCCTCTCAGTATACACAAGGGATAAACAATCCCCATTGCACTGAACTAAGATACAACATGTATGGCTACCAGTCTGTAGAGCTGATGCTATCAGTTAATCTAAATTTGTTAGCCTCTGAGTACTATCAATTTTGTCGAAACAGTAGTAACTACAAAGAAGGTGTATGCAAGTACTTTTCTCCTCTGTACATCAACCTCAATGTCCTACCTTGTCCACCGGGGTTCTCCCTGCAGGGAAATCCCCCTGGCTGTAACTGCCTCACAGTACTCAGTGACCTTGGAGTCGTGTGCAGCATTAAGAAAGGGAAAACAAGATTCTATTGGACCACAGCTCTTTGGATGAACATAACAACAAATGCTACTACCTACAGTGAAAACTGTCCATTTGACTACTGCAAGGAAACCAAAAGATAGATTACAATCATAGGCGTCAGTTGGATATCATAAGTGGGGGGTCACAGAGTTCCATCTGACAGATGGACATAAAAAAAATACCTTTAGGAAATTGTAAATACCCAGACTAAAATCACTTAATATAAATAATTACCCATACTTTTGGGAAATTGTAAATATTTACGTACCCAGAACCTGATATCTATTCTGGTACATTCAGAACATTGATTAAAAAGCATTTATACACTCAGATCTTGTAATATTTAATATGCTTTCGGTTCTGAACATGGCTATTTGTACACATGAATCTCGTAATAATTATTATTACCACGATACATATCATTTTTGTTGTAAAGAGCAATAATTATTACTGAAGCAAAGTGAGGGGGCCTGTGCCCCCTCAGGCCCCCCCAAAATGACGCCTATGATTACAATTCAGATATTCATTGTGCATTCAATCGCATCGGAAGACTGTGTGGAAGCTGCAAAGAGAACTACAGTCTAGCGATTGGCTCCTCTCACTGCCATAACTGCCACAGTAATAACAATCTGGCACTCCTCATTTTCTTTGCATTTGCAGGGTTCCTTCTTGTGCTGTTTATCAGTTTTTTAAATCTCACTGTCACGGAGGGCATGATTAATGGTTTCGTCTTTTATGCGAATATTGTCCTACGATATCAAAGCATCTTGTTTCCAGAGAAAATACACAGTAGACTATTCTTCTTGAAAATTTTCATTGCCTGGCTTAATCTTGATTTTGGAATTGAAACATGTTAAGAACCTAAATGCTTTTTGGAAGACCTGGCTACAGTTTGTGTTTCCACTGTATATTTGGTCCATTGTTGGAATAATCACACTAGTAGCAAGGTATTCAACTCGAATTACAAACCTT
This sequence comes from Cliona cf. orientalis, assembly GCA_963930775.1. Lineage (NCBI taxonomy): Eukaryota > Metazoa > Porifera > Demospongiae > Clionaida > Clionaidae > Cliona > Cliona cf. orientalis. The sequence continues at coordinate 6,143,268 of OZ005697.1, forward strand.
TTAGGTAATAGGGCAGTTCCTGTACTGGCTACACTTATCCTTTTATCATACAACAAACTACTTAGAACCAGTATTGATATTCTGGACTTTTCCATCCTTACCACTTACGAGTCGGAAACCAATGTTACCAACTCTGCTACAATTGTGTGGTCGCTTGATGGAACTCTTGACTATTTTAGGTATCCCCACATTCTACTCCTACTTGCAGCATTATTAACTCTTCTGTGCTTATGGCTTCCCTATACCCTCTTATTGTTACTCATTCAATGGCTGCGAAGAATTTCTCACTTTTGGTTTCTGAAGTGGACTACAAGGTTCCAACCTTTCTTTGATGCCTACTTTGCTCCATTGAAGCCCACTCATCAATATTGGTTTGGAGTGCTACTGATTGTTAGGAGCGTGATATTGCTCACTTTTGCATCTAATTTTGCTATTCCTCAAGATATCAGTTTAATTCTGCTACTTGCTGCTGCTGGAGTATTGCTTTTCTACATGACTATGACTAATGTCCATAAACATCACTCAGTCATGGCATTTCAAGGTTTATTTTTTCTGAATCTTTGTCTTCTTAGTGGCTTCACAGGGCCGGGGGAAGGTAGAAAAGTATGGTGAGGCTAAAGTGGCAGCATACTGATGTGCAAGGGGTACAAGGAGGGAGGGGGGCGGGGTGGAGGGCCTAGTATCTCCTTCCCCCATAATTATATTTCTGAGATGGACACTTTCAGCTGTATTAACTCTCAGTTCATGGATGATGCCTGGTCGCTAAAATCTCTAAGACCAGGACTACAGATGCTATTATAATGGTAGTTGCACGTGCATATAGCGCATGCATGTGGTTGCTCAAGCGTGCGCTTAAGCGCTTGCGCAAAACACGCGGTAGGCGTGGTTCATAGAGTCAGCATTGCAGGAACGCCCAACTAGCACATAGCTACGAAAATCAGACCAAATATTGCTCAGGCCATGGCCTGAGCAGCCGGAGCGGCTCCCCCGGCCCTGACTTCATGATCTTTGCTCATACCAAAAAGAAGGGTAGGCATGCCTTACAGGCATTTGTCGTTGGACTCTCAACTGGGGTAGTTTTTCTTCAGTTTTGCTGTTTACTTGTTTATCAAATTTACCGAATGTGTTGCTCCAAAAGAAGAAGTGTGCTGAATGTTCATGTAAACGAAGAGCAGGCTCACGCTATTCTGAACATTAACACTCGATCAAGGAGGAATAATGATACAGCTGAAATTGAGCCACTGCTTTCTCCTGCAGAGCAATTGTTTGATGACAGCAGGAGTGTTGTTCCAACTTACTGAAAGAAAACGTAATAAAACATTAGATCCTTTAAAATCAGCAGTAGCTCTGATTTAAAGAAACTCAAGCATAATTCATTAGTATTATATTATTATCATTACACCTAAAATGTAGTCTGGTGTTCATTAACTAGCTCCTTTTTATTATTCATTGATGTCTTTCTGTATGGTCTAACTAATGATTGTTGCATACGCAGAAATTTGGCTTCAACTAGTTAGCTGCCTCTCGTGTGATTATCGTGATCAACCTCAGTGGCATGTCTGTTTATATTAGCTAGGTACTAGCTTGCAATGAGTGCTACCAACCTCACTTCCCTGGACTATTCTATGGGTCCAGAGAGACTCTAGTGATAACCTTTTCGGTGGAAATGTGAATTTTTTTGACGAAAGACACAATCATACTATGCTATATACTTTTTTGAAGTAGAGGGGAGTGAGGTATGAGGTTTGTGATTGTAGTAGCTATCCCTGGTAGCTATGTTAACTTCTGTAAATTTATGTAGTTGATTAGCACTTGGCTGTGGCAACTGTTTTGTAGTAAACACTGTCAAACAAGCAACCTGAATGCAAAGCACTACCGTGTTACATTTGTTTTATTTAAAAGTAGTATTACAATTATCAATAGCCACATACATCACACAAATCACAAAGAACGATGAATTCCTAACATGGCAGAGCAAGTTGATCCAATATTCATCCACCATGTGACATCAGTGAATAAAATAACAGCTACTTGCAATACGAGTTTTTTTGTATGCAATGGCTTCCATAAGCTGGTTCTGTGGTGTGATAATTCTCACCCTGTTTGGATGTGTAATAACTCTGCCAAATCCAAAATCTACTAATAACAAACTGAAGAACGTTCTCTTCATTGCTGTTGATGACTTGCGCCCTGAACTTGGTACATATGGTCAAAACTTCATAAAATCACCAAATCTTGATGCACTTGCAGCAAACTCCATTGTCTTTGAGAGGGCCTACTGCCAGGTTGCTGTGTGCTCTCCTTCTCGAGCCTCTCTGCTAACAGGAAGACGACCAGACACTAACCACGTGTGGAAAATAGCAGATGATGAATACTGGAGAGACTACACCAATGCTACAACCATCCCCCAGTACTTCAAGGAGAATGGCTACATTAGTGTTGGAATGGGGAAGATATTCCATCCAGGGGCACCAAGTGGTAATGATGACATTGCCTACTCATGGAGCTTGCCATACTATCACTCTCCCCTCCAAGTGACAAACCGTACTTCATCATGGTGGTCATTTGAGGGATACGAAGACAATCAACTTCCAGATGGACAGATTGCTGATAATGCCATTAGTACGCTAAAGCAGTTTAAAGCAAACATGACCAAAGGGAATACAAGTCCCTTTTTCCTCGCTGTTGGTTTTCACAAACCACATCTACCATTTCTAGCTCCAAAGAAATACTATGACCTGTACCCACCAGCTGAGAAGATTGACCTTCCCATGAACCCTGATGTGCCAAAGGACTTCCCACCAATTGCTAGAGGAACTGGTGGTGAATTAGATTCATACGATGACATCAAACCATTCTTTGATATGGAAAAATGTAAAACTGATGTCCAGGCTTCCTTTTATGGTAGTGAATGCCGAGTCCCTGACGACTACACACGTAAACTGAGAAGGGCCTACTATGCCTGTGTTAGCTACACAGATGCTCAAATTGGAAAGGTTATCAATGAACTGCAAGAACTAGGCTTTGCTGATGACACCATCATTGTCTTGTGGGCAGACCATGGCTGGCAGTTAGGGGAGCACAATCACTGGACTAAGCACACCAACTTTGAGGATGCAACACATGTACCCTTCATGATCCGTGTTCCTGGTGTCACTGACAAGGGAATACGTACAAAAGCTCTAGTGGAGCTCATAGACATCTTCCCCTCAATCACAGAACTGGCTGGACTTGAAGTCCCTCCAATGTGCCCTGAAGAAGACAATAAGCTCCTAGCATGTGTGGAAGGGACAAGTGTGACTCCTCTCTTGACCAATCCTGACCAACAGTGGAAGAAAGCAGCCTTCTCCCAATATTCTCGTCCATCTGGAGGCATGACAATAATTCCTAACGAGCCACCCTTTTCCAACGAACACGAAGAGAATGTGATGGGCTACTCTCTTCGAGTTGATCAGTACCATTTCATTGAGTGGTATCGCTTCAATCGTACCACAGCCACACCTGATTGGAGTAACATTTATGGGACAGAGTTGTACAACCACACTGAGCCAGTGGCATTCTTCAACGATGAGAATGTCAACTTGGCAAAACGACCAGAAATGAAGAGCATGATTGAAGACCTTCGCAAAATGATTCGTGATGGATGGCGAGCTGCACAGCCAGCTTTATCAGATGTCTGTTAAGATTATGCCTTGTGTAGATATTATAACTAGCTATGTAGCTATAGCAACTCAATAATACATTATGTTGAGTTTTTTTTATGCTCTTGAGCACTGCATGCTAAAATTATTGTACCACTCAGTGAAGTTGTACTGGTCAGCCACCTAATAACATTAATAACATTATTATTACATTAACACTTTTAGAAAACGTTTGTAGCAAATATATAGTAATTAACATCACACTATACTCACACACTCAACACTGCACACTATAATTTATGTTATGGTGGTAGTGCTGCTCGCCAACCAGCTTGCAAGATTTGACGAAGCTGTTTTATCAAAGTTTGCATTTCTGGCTTTTGAGCCAAATTCACATTCTCATCATTAAAGAATACTGTTGCCTCAGTGTGGTCATAGAGCTCTGTTCCCCAAATATCGGTCCAGTTTGGAGTGGCTGTGGTACGATTGAAGCGATACCATTCAGTGAAACGGTACTGGTCGACTCTGATGGTGTATCCCATCACACTTTCGTCATGCTCATCTGAGGCATATGATGGTTCATTGGGTATTTGGGTCATTCCTTGAGAAGGTCGTGGATATTGAGTGAAGGCAGCCTTCTTCCATTGTTGGTTTGGATTTTTCAGCAATGGAGTCACACTTGTTCCTTCAACACATGCTAGGAGCTTGTTATCTTGTTCAGGGCACATTGGTGGAGTATCTAGTCCAGCTAGCTCTGTGATTGATGGAAAGATATCAACCAGTTCAACGAATGCTTTGGTTCTCATCCCATTATCAGTCACACCAGGAACCTTTATCATGAAGGGAACATGTGTTGCATCTTCAAAATTGGTATGTTTTTCCCAGTGGTTGTGTTCCCCCAATTGGTACCCATGATCCGCCCATAGTACTATTATTGTGTCTTCCGCAAATCCTAAAGCTTCAAGTTCACTTACTACCTTTCCAACGAGTGTATCAGTGTAGCTCACACAAGCATAGTAAGCCCTTCTAAGTACGCGAGTGTAATCATCAGAAATACGGCAATCGTTTCCATAAAACGATGCCTGTACATCTGTAAAACACTTCGTCAAGTTGGGGTAGAAAGGTTTAACATCAATGAAGTTAATAAAGGGTGTAATCACAGCCCTAGCAACTGGTGGAAAGTCTTTAGGCACATCTGGATTTTCAGGAAGCTGTATGTCTTGAGCTGGTGGATAAAGATCATAATACTTGGAAGGAGCATACCATGGAACATGTGGCTTGTGAAATCCAACAGCAACAAAGAATGGTCTGTTGTCTCCTCTACTCCTGTTCAGCTTTAACTCTTGTAATATTTGTACAGCATTATCAGCAAGTTTTCCATCTTGCAACTGGTCATCCGTGTAGCCTTCAAATGATTCCCACACCTTGTGATTCCCTACAACATTTGGAGCATGGTAGTAAGGCAAGCTCCATGAATAGGCTCGGTCATCATTTCCACTTGGTGCTCCTGGGTGGAATATCTTCCCCATTCCAACACTAATGTAGCCGTTCTCTTTGAAGTACTGAGGGATGGTGGTCGCATTGGTATAGTCTCTCCAGTACTCATCACTGGCTATCCTCCATACATGATTAGTGTCTGGCCTTCTGCCCGTGAGTAGGGAAGCTCGAGATGGAGAACATACAGCAACCTGGCAATAGGCTCTTTCAAACACTATGGACTGTGATGCTAGTTTGTCGATGTATGGAGACTTTGTGATATTGCTGCCATATGCTCCAAGCTCTGGACGCATGTCATCGATACCTATGAACAACACATTTTTCAGATTCCTCTGGTCACTAGACACAGAAAGGATAAGTAGAAGGAATTGAAATAAATATGTAAGCGTTTGCATGATCGATCTTTACTTCAAATCACTGGCTAATGCAATACCAACTATTATTATGTCATATGACCTTCCATAAATCTTGTTACATTAATCATGAACTGATAATCATGTGATTTGCAGTTAACTGCAAGACTTAGTGTTATGCACTTATGGCCATTATTCTCGTGTCATCAACATATTTAATGCCATGCTTTGATTGAATCCGATGTTACATATTAATATTGTCAGAGCTTCCATGTACACGTATTAATACCAGGGGTACAGGTATGGCTCCATTTAAGTCGTAGTAAGTAGAGAAAGCTTAAGGGAGATGTTTATCCAAGATATGCTTGCCAAAACTTTAATAAAGTCAGTAAGTTATAATATCAAAACAACTGTTATTATGTTCTAAACAAATCAGTTAACAATGTTATTTTTGAGATGGTGGTAGAGCAGCTCTCCAACCAGCTTGCAGAGTCTTACGCAGCTCTTTAACAAGATCCTGCTTGTCAGGGTCATTAGCCATGTTGACATTCTCATCATTAAAGAATACTGTTGGCTCAGTGTGGTCATAGAGCTCTGTTCCCCAAATATCAGTCCAGTCTGGAGTGGCTGTGGTACGATTGAAACGATACCACTCAGTGAAGCGGTACTGGTCGACTCTGATAGTGTATCCCATCACATTCTCACCATGCTCGTTATCAAATGCTGGCTCATTTGGAATCTGTTGCATGCCACAAGATGGCCGTGGATACTGGAAAAATGCTGCTTTCTTCCACTGTTGATCTGGAGTCTTCAACAGTGGTGTCAAGCTTGTCCCTTCAACACATGTCAATTGCTTGCTATCCTGAGTGCACATCGGCGGGACATCCAATCCAGCTAGCTCAGTAATTGTTGGGAAGATGTCAATCAGTTCAACCAGAGCACTGGAACGCATGCCTTTATCAGTGACACCAGGAACTCGTATCATGAAGGGGACATGAGTTGCATCCTCAAAGTTAGTGTGCTTGCACCAGTGATTGTGCTCCCCTAACTGCCAGCCGTGATCTGCCCAAAGCACAATGATAGTATTGTTTGCCAGTCCTAGCTTTTCCAGTTCATCAATTACCTTTCCAATGTTAGTATCTGTGAAGCTAACACAAGAATAGTATGCCCTTCGTAGAACTCGACTATAATCTTCAGGAATACGACATTCTTTTCCATATAAGGAAGCTTGAACGTCCGTGCGGCATTTTGTTATATTAGGGTAAAAGTTTTTAATGTCTTCATAACTCATGATCTCCACAAGTGCTCTTGCAATAGGTGGAAACCCTGTAGGGACATCAGGATTCTTTGGTGGCTCAATCTGTTGGGCTGGTGGATAGAGGTCATAATATTTTGAAGGGGCTCTGAACGGCAAGTGAGGTTTATGAAAGCCAACAGCCAAAAAGAACGGAGTGTTGTCTCCAGCACTCAGGTTTCGCTTAATTGCCTGCAGTGTACTGATGGCATTATCAGCTACCTGTCCATCTGGCAACTGGTTGTCCTCGTAGCCTTCACTGTATATGCCTGTACATCTGTAAAACACTTACTGTAGTATGATACCCATGCTGGTCCAGAGCGGTTTACTTTAGCCTCAAGGGGTGAGTGGTAGTACGGCAAGCTCCATGAATAGGCCTTATCATCATTCCCACTTGGTGCTCCTGGATGGAATATCTTTCCCATTCCGATGCTGACATAACCATTCTCCTTAAAGTACTGGGGGATGCTTGTTGCATTGGTGTAGTCTCTCCAGTACTCATCAGCAGCAATGTCCCACACATGGTTATATAGTGTCTGGTCGTCTTCCTGTTAGCAGAGAGGCTCGTGATGGAGAACACACAGCTATCTGGCAGTAGGCACGCACAAATACCATTGACTTAGAGGCTAGAGCATCAAGATTTGGAGATTTTACCACGCTACTTCCATAGGCACCAAGCTCTGGACGTAAATCGTCTACTGCAAAGAATAATACATTTTTCAGTTTGTTCTCGGTGGCTGCTTGAGCATCAAGCACAAACCAAATTACTAAGAACAAAGAGTAAAGGATAGCCATTACTAGTTAGCTAAATCCACAAATTTTAATGTGGATCATGAATATTTGATATTCATCTACCATGTGATATTTGTGAATAATATTATTATAGTTATGACTGTAGCTATATACTAAAATTGTAATGAGTAGCTAGCTAGTATGGGTTTCATAGGCTGGCACTTCTTCATAACATTTTGCACTGTCTATATTGGATTTGGAGCTGCTCTATCTAGTCTAAATACCAACAAACAATTAAAGAATGTTCTCTTCATTGCGATTGATGATTTGCGCCCTGAACTTGGTATGTATGGTCAAAATGTCATAAAATCTCCAAACATCGATGCACTGGCAGCAAAGTCCATCGTCTTTGAGCGTGCCTACTGCCAAGTCTCTACATGCTCTCCATCCCGCACCTCCTTGCTGACAGGAAGACGACCAGACACTAATCATGTGTGGGCAATAGCAACGGATGAGTACTGGAGAAATTATACAAATGCTACTACAATTCCTCAGTACTTCAAGGAGAATGGCTACATCAGTGTTGGAATGGGAAATATATTCCATCCAGGAGTACCTAATGGGCATGATGATATTGACTATTCATGGAGCTTGCCATACTATCATCCACCTATGGGAGACAAGAACCGCAGTCATTCATGGTGGTCATTTGAAGGATATGAAGATAATCAATTACCAGATGGACAAATAGCTGACAGTGCTGTCAGCAAACTAAAAGAGCTCAAGAAGAACATTACAGAAGGAAAAACAAATCCTTTTTTCCTTGCAATTGGTTTCCTCAAACCACACCTGGCATTTTTCGCTCCTGGGAAGTACTATGACATGTATCCACCAGCAGAAACAATTGATCTTCCCATGAACCCTGATGTACCAAAGGACTTTCCACCAATTGCTCGAGGACTTGGTGAGCTGACATTGTATGATGACATTAAGCCACTTATTGATGTAGATAAATGCAGTACTGATGTTCAGGCTTCCTTTGGCGGCAAGGAATGCCGGATTCCAGATGATTATATGCGTAAACTGAGAAGGGCTTACTATGCCTGTGTTAGCTATATTGATGCTCAAATTGGAAAGGTTATCAATGAACTGCAAGAACTTGGCTTTGCTGATGACACCATCATTGTCTTGTGGGCAGACCATGGCTGGCAGTTAGGGGAGCACAATCACTGGACTAAGCACACCAACTTTGAGGATGCAACACGTGTGCCCTTCTTGATCCATGTTCCTGGTGTCACTGACAAGGGAATACGTACAAAAGCTCTAGTGGAGCTCATAGACATCTTCCCATCAATCACAGAATTGGCTGGACTTGATGTCCCTCCAGTGTGCCCTGAAGAAGACAATAAGCTCCTAGCATGTGTGGAAGGGACAAGTGTGACTCCTCTCTTGACCAATCCTGACCAACAGTGGAAGAAAGCAGCTTTCTCCCAATATGCTCGTCCCTATGATGGGATGATAGATATTCCTAATGAGCCACCTTTTTCTGATGAGCATGGTGAGAATGTGATGGGTTACTCAATCAGAGTTGATCGCTACCGTTTCACTGAGTGGTATCGCTTCAATCGTACCACAGCCACACCTGACTGGAGTGACGTTTGGGGAACAGAGCTGTACAACCACACTGAACCAGTGGTATTCTTTAATGATGAAAATGACAATTTGGCTAACCAGCCAGATATGAAGAGCTTGGTTAAAGATCTTCGCAAAATGATTCATGATGGATGGCGAGCTGCACAGCCAGCTTAGTTTCATGACATGTATGTTGAGATCTAAATTTATTTTTCCCGGTTTAAAGTGATTATTATGTATAACGAGCATAAATTTTTAGTGTTCAAAATAATATTTCATGCAATAATTAAATAGCTAATTTTCGGACAAACGACCCTGAGGTGTGTAATATCTCATGGGCACTCAGGATGTATGATACTTAATATTATTGCACTCAACCCTTGGGCAGCTTATGCCATCAAGTTTAGGTGCAATAAAATGTCATACATCCCTCACGTTGGTGCTATTCAGTCACACACACATGGTTGTTACAAGGCAGTATAATTAGGGTGTATGCACAGGTTGCGTATGTGCGTTGAGGTGTGCACTTGTGTGTGAAGAATAGACAGCAGGATATGGGTTAAGTAATTACTGTGTGTGTATTTAACCCTGCAATCATTTGGCGATTTTTGTCCAACCCTCATTTTCCAAATGGTAAGGGTCGTCATAGAGCAAGTACGCATTCTATACGTGGCATAAAGGAAGAGTGGTCATGTGTGCAGCACATGCATTCTGTGCTTTGCTGGCAGTTGTCAATGCAGTGACAGTGTAAACAGGCAGTGGCTCTCAAGTGCATACCCTATCCAATCTAATAACGTGCCACTAAAAAATAATTACAGATATTGGGTGGTGCATAATTAGTACACGGAAAATTAATGCTCTGGTCCAGGTGCTACTTCTGGTCGCTAAATACACGTGCATAATCATCCCTGGCTCGCCCACCTATGACCAAAAACACTTGTATGGCCTCTTTGGCCACGCCCCCTCATGATTCGCTAATGAATTAGCCGATCCTCACGCTCACACCCACGCACTTTAATGATCAGACTAATTATGGGTGTAGCCAGATAACTTTATTGTAGTGGGGGGGGGGGGGGGGGGGCTTGTGTTGCCACGCCCAATGTTGTGACCTTATTGTTGGACTGCCACCGTGGCAGCGGTGTTATAAATAAAATAAGAGAGAGTGGCTCATCCCTTTTAAGCAAAATGTGCTTATTGAACCACGGCTTGATAAGCCCTTGATTGTACATAGTTTATAATAAAAATCTGGGGGGGAGGGGGGGCTTCAGCCCCCCTAGCCATCCCCCCCCCCCCCCCCCCCCAATCTACACCCTTGAAAATAATATTGTTGAGCTACAATGTTTGCCTGAATCCTCTCTGTAGAGTGGATGGGGACTCGGTATTGAATCTGCTAGATCAAACCACTTTTCCATGATATGCAGTGAGTGAAAGTCTTAGTGTCATCGACCAAAAGCTTCTGAATACTGCTGCTCAGATACATTTTTAGACGCCAAGATAAGGACTGCTGAGTTGAAATGGACATGGATCTCTCATCAAACAACAACATCAAAACAAGGAGTTGCCCAGAAAAAGGAAAAATACACTTTACATTTGACACAGAGGATACGATAGTCACACCTTATTTATACCTTTGCAATGGTGCAACTAAACTTGACCAAGATGGGCGGCAAGAGGGGAACTTACCTTTCTGCCCTGATGATTGTATTCCTGTTAACTTTTCACAATCTACGCTCTGGAATCTAGTATCATGTTCTGTTGATAACCAACTGCAGGCATTTGGGCTCTATGACAACTTTACTCAACTAATGAATTCAGCACAAGTTAAGATCACCACATCGCTGTCGAAGGTGGACATCCATAGGCTATGATTCAATGAGATAATAAAATTATTTAGAGACAAGGAGCATTTCACTTTGGTAAGATGGAGTTAGCTAGCTAGCTAGCTACATGCAGTGTGCCTGATCATGAGTAGATTAGATAGGAGTGTTGAACTACATGCTAACGTGTTCTGGGAGGATGAGTAGATAATACGCGAGTAAATGAATTCAAATCTGAGGTCATGTAGGTGAGTAGAGCGGGTGTGTCCCACCCAGGCCACCATAGTACCAGCTGCACTATACAGTTATACAGCTGCAGTCTGCATTTACATAACACCCACTCAAAGTACTGATGTTGATAGTGCATGGCAGCCTTGATTTTGTCTACGTCATCCTACCAGAACGCTGTTACTACGTTTGTACTGTAGTTCAGTACTCCTATCTAATCCTGATATAGCTATGTATACATGTATAATTATGTTATTATTGGTATGTATGTTGCTTGAGGTATGAAATTAGCATACAATGGTGTTGGTCCGTGATTATATTAATTATCCACTCCTTATATGGAATACTCCATTGTGAGCACAAAATGTACCCTTTTCTTACAGAAACAAGGAAGGGGAGTGGTTTCTCCACTGGAGCCAAGGTGGTACTACCAGGAACTGATCAGAAATGGGCACTACCTTATGCCACAGTTCACATCTGCACTCATCCTCACCAGTGATGTAAAGGTTTACTTTCCTGGTCTGGGAGTTTGGAATGATACTGATCAAACAAACAATGCTGTCAATATCCTGATGAAGTATAGTATGCATATTACGCTCCAAATCTAGATGGCGGATATGGACCTCTTTCATTTGTACCAGCAGATGGTGCCATTAATAATGTCCATAGCTTCCGTGTTGAAAGAAAATTAATAGGGGTGGGATTTTAATAACTGTTCCAGGTGCACAAGTCATTGGGTATGTTACAAATATAATTTCAAAGTTTCCTGATAATCAGATATTGCCAAATACTACTCTATCTTGTCGAGAACTACCGTCTTCATCTGATCATACTGAGGCTGAGACTCCTGGCCAAAGTGATAATAAGAGACAATGTAGATCCACTGAGGAGCAGTGGAAAGATGTACCACAAAGATTTGATGTGATGCAGCTCGCAAAGTCACTGTTCTCGGAGAAACTTTCAGAAAGTGACTCATTCTTGCACAAAAATGGACTGACTCCATTTCAGAGTGTTCATAGATTAATGGATGAGGTTGCTACCTCTAAAGACAGAGTAATAGAGCTCATGGAGACATTAAATTCTGAAGAGAAGGAGGGGCAGACACTTGGCCTCACTCAGCGCAATCCAGCTTTGGTGTATCAAAATGGAACAGCCAGCACGAGTAATTATTTGTAACATCAAGATGAAAGATTAATGATAATAATATAATATTATTGTGCTATAAAGAACTTCCTACTTTAAAGTTAGTTTTGAAATGGTAGCTAATTGGAACAACCTACTGTATTTATATTGAACTTCAGATTAACATGCACTTCACCAGGAGAGTTAGTTTGGATTTGATAATCAGTACTAGTTATGTACAGTTCAGTATCTAACCTATAGTAGGCATATTACATCAAAATTTTAGATTATTCTTTACACTTTCTTTACCACACATAATAATAAAGGAGGCTTCAAGATACAATTTAGTCTTTGTTCCGTAAAATTTCATTGAGTGGTTGCAGAGATATGGCTGTTTTAATATTTCTAAACATCACAATTTTTCTGCCAGCTGTGTGTGTACTATTCCAATAGGGGAATGGCACGTAACATATTGATTACTTTAGAGGCCTATAACTCAAAAACTACACTACTGATTGAATCCAAACTTGAAATATAGCATGTAAGTACCTCTCTACCTATTCTACTGATGAATTTAATGAATAAAAAAAATTTGGTGTGCATACATGTTTGGCTGCTACTGTAGCTAACACTTCACTGCCTCAGAATTCCAGAAGCTGACTTCATGCATGATTTTTTGAAATTACTAGTTTAGATGTCCGCTCAAACACATACATAAGTTTTCATAGTGTTACACACACATGTTCACACGTGTACATGCTCATATGCACATATTAATATTGTTTTCTGAAGTGGAATCTATTCTTAAAGTGTAAGACGAGTCCTGAGTTCTTTAGAAGCAACAAAGAGTTTAAAGTGTGTGCACTTTCTATGTATCATGTTTTTTGACAGAAATAGTCTAGCTAGGGGTAGTTTGAGCCAAAAATTTCATTTTTCATATTTTCAACACATTTTCTCGTATGCACACGTTATTTTACACAAAATAAAATGCTTATTGAGCTCTTTTCAATCGAATACTTCAAACGTGGTTAAAACTACTAAAAAATTTGAAATCAGCACCTTGAGTTACCCCTAGAAGCATAAAATGCTCTGGAGAAGTGAGCACCATCCGGGAGCAAGTTGAAGTTATCCATTAGCAATATTTGTGTGCCACAGTAGTTGAGTATGTGGTATTTATGGAGTTTTCCCTGAAGCCCTGCAATGCCGGAAGTGGTTACAACCCAACACTTTGGATACTGTAGTGTAGTGCTATCTTTGCTGAAGCCTGTGGTGCAAGTTTGGTGTTCGTAGCACATTGTAGTGAGTAGTTATGATCCCTGAAACTTCGTAATATTTACATGTGTGCAGGTTTTTTACAGGCAATTTTTTGGGGTTCTGACATGCCTACCTATAGAGTTTTCTCTATCAGTATGATAGAAGTAGCTATAGTGTGTGATTGCCTCTCCCAAAATACTGTCATTAGTTGCTCTCAAATTTCAGGGCTGGAAATATCACTGCACAAATAAACATAATAATATTATTATTATAGCAATGTAGAGAAACAAAATTTTTTCAAAGGGAGTCACTTATGATTCCCCCAAATATGTCACCATCTTTCCTGCTAGAAACATACAAACTATTGTCACAGCATAATTATATTATATTACCCGGCGCTACCATAATATCCAGTATCACTGGTATTGAAAGGTAACTCCTCAGAATCTGTGTCAGGGTGTGGTATATCAAAGTAAGTGTAACTGGGCTGAGAGATACGGTCTGACTTCGGTACACTAGCCCGGCGTGCGATAGTTATAGAGGCTACTGCTTCAGCACGGTTCAGTGATGTGTTAGGT